>KZ826344.1:243325-377322 GCA_003184635.1 Aspergillus sclerotiicarbonarius CBS 121057 | reverse complement strand
CAATTCGATTCCAATTGTTTTTTTTTTTTTTTTTTTTTTTTCTTTTTTCCTTTCAGGGGGGTGGTATATTCAATATTGACCTGAGCCAATGATCTATCAATACTAGGACGATAGTATGTGATTATTGGATTGCTTGAGACATTTCACTTTCTCTCGCCCTTTTTTTCCCTCTCTCTGTATTAAAGTGCACAAACACATAACCCATGCACAAACATGACTAATACCTGCACAAACTAACACTCGCTTACATAACCATCACCACCACATAAATACCCTCTCCCCGCAGCAAAAATTCTTCACCGTTTCTCTTTCCCACTTGTGCAGATGTGATGCTGTACCTCACTCAGCACACCAGCCCCAAATGCCTTGGAAGATGATGATGTTTCTTGACCAGGCTTGGGACAGATTGATCTGCATCTAGCTTTTACACACACCGTTTATTATTTTCGAAAGTTCTTGGAAGGGTGTAAGTAATCCCTGCAGCTGCTGGGCCAGCTTGGGTGGATTCTGGAATGATGATCTGGTGGATGGATGGATGGATGGATGGGATCTGTTTTGGATTACGCACATTTTTGTTCTCTCATACTATGATGATTACCTTTTTTCTTTTGGCATGATGCGGATTTTTTTTTTCTGCGATGAGTGCAAAAATTCAAGCTCAACAGTCTGAGTTTGAGAGATGTGTGTGTGTTTTTTTTAGTTTAGTTTAGTTGGGTTCGTTCTTGTTGTTCTATCGTTATATCGGAAGAATGAGAATATATACACTATCAATGATATTATCAAACAACCTCTTGCTCCAATATCTTCTCCCCGGTCTACTGTGTCATCACTTCCAAGGCATGGAAATAAGAAATCCCATCCCCATCCCATTATAATGAATCTACCCAAAGATACCTCCCCAAAAACACCATTTCCTTAAACCTCGCCGCCTTCGTCGCATCATAATACGGCTCAATCTCCTCAAACCCCAGACTCTGATACAACCGAATCGGCCCTTCCATTGACCGCAACGTATCAAGCCTCATCTCCCGATACCCCAGTTCTTTCGCCCTCGCCACACTTGCATTCACCAGCGCCCGGCCGAGTCCCATCCTCCGCGCCTCAGGGGCAACGTACAGCCGTTTCACTTCGCAGAAACGCCGCAAGTTCTCTGGGTCGGGGAGCGGACGGAGTGCTACGCACCCTAGAGGGATGCTGGGGTCGGAGGTACTGTATGCGAGGAGGATCTCGCCATCGGGGGGCGCGTATTTGCCGGGGAGAGAAGCTAACTCGCCTTCGAAGTCTTGGAAGGTGAGGTCGACGTTGAGCCATTTGGCGTAGGTGATGAAGAGGTCTCGGGCGGTGGTGATGTGGGAGGGGGTGGTGGCGGGGATGATGTGGTAGGCTGGGGTGCTTGTAGTAGTAGTCATTGTGTAGAGTGTAGAGGGTTGGTGTTTGGTTCTTTTGTGTTTTGTTTCTTGCGAAGGGTGTGAGGTGGTGTTGGTAGTCTCGAATTGTGCGAATTGGCTTAATCACTCACTCCCTGGTTTTGGTCCTGAGGATTTCGTTAGCTAGATGTGATATAGATTTCAGGGTGGGAAATGTACTTGGGCGGATTGTGTATAGCACTGGTATAGATAGTATCTCAGACGCCTGGCGTGGGTACACCGGGCTTTATATTCAGCTGGTGATGTTGCCCAGCCGATATCGCATGGCGTTGAGTCAGAGGATAGTAAAGAGGGCCATATCTATGAAGCATCCCGATCACCAGAAGGGCGCGATGCCAGTCCCGATTAGGAAAAGGGTGATGTCACGTCAATCGGGAAAGGCGCTGATGCCTCAGGCATCAGCCTACCGGGGGTTGCGCGCCCGTCAACCAGAACTTCCTCTTTCTCTCCTCGTCGACGACATCGTCGGATCGGACAGATCGAGACCGCTTGCTCCAGGGGTTGGAGGTCATGATATTCGGGGTTGCGTGGGCTGGCTATCTGCTCAGTATGATGGCTATCACATGCCTCTCGTGTTCCCCGACCATACTAATGTCTGGGGTCTGGATATACTCACGAGTCAGGCAGGCTCGCTTTGTCCTCTCATAAGGAATCAGAGTCGACTGTATGCTCGTCCGTGGAAGGCCGTGGAAGGCCGTGAAAGCCGATGAAACGGGGGGTGACACAAGCTTTCAATCCCAGCATCGCCATGCTATACCGCACCACCCTGTCCTTAGCAGCCGGCTTGTGTCGGATAGCAAACTGGTGCAGGACATCGGATTTCCTTCCCTGTTGACCTTCTTTGTCGTCTCTTCATGATTCGGCTCGCCTCCGGGTCTAACCCTCAGCATCAGCCAACAGGACTCCAACCAAATCATTCGTCCGTGGCTGGCGGACAGCCGGGTTCCTGAAATTAATCCATCATTAGGTCCTGCAGATCGCTCTGATTCGAACGAATCAAGGCAAACCTCAACTCAAAAGCAGGAACCAACGCAACCCTTTGATACGCGATGTGGGAGTCAATGCCTGGCTACTTATCAATTAGGCTGGTCTGTCTGCCTCTAACCCACTCTTCAGGCCTAAACCCCGATGGCGCCCCGACGGATCAGCCTTGACGGCGACCCTCCCAGTGGACTGCAGACCCCCGCTACCCCGATCAATTGGCCAATTCGACCCTCCTCTTCATCAGCAGAGTGCGGGTCTTCACGGTGACCTCCGCTATCCCAAGGTTGCCTCCTCGATTACTTCCGGCAAATCAGCTGGTTCTTATCAGGACATGTGCTATCATCCACTATCGGCGGCCAGACTTCCCCGCTACCTACCGACAACGAGGTGGCCTGGTTGCTAGGTCGGTCCGGTGTATGGAGCAGCTACACCCTACTAATCGACGCAGTATAAATTGAGGCCAATTGCTCCGATTTCTCAATTGCCAATTCAATCCTGCTTTGTATTCCACGAAGACTTACGATTCCTTTGCCAAAAATGTCCTTCATCCCTTCCGCGGGCGTTCTCGCCCTGGCCGCCGTGCAGCTCAGCTCCGGTGTGCTGGCTGGCATTGACACTTGCCCCTCCGACAGCCCTCTGAGTTGCTCGGCCGACGACACCGCTTCGTGCTGCTTCAACTCCCCTGGAGGTTCCCTCCTCCAGACCCAGTTCTGGGACTACGACCCGTCCGATGGCCCGACCGACTCCTGGACCATCCACGGACTTTGGTATGCCCGAAGCATATGAATGTCTGGCGTAATTGCTAACAAGTTTTTTTTTCTCAGGCCCGACAACTGTGATGGCACGTACCAGGAGTACTGCGACGACTCTCGCGAGTACAGCAACATCACCGCCATCCTCAAGGAGCAGGGCCGTACCGAGCTCCTGACCTACATGGAGGAATACTGGCCCGACTACGAGGGCTCTGACGAGGACGAGACCTTCTGGGAGCACGAGTGGAACAAGCACGGTACGTCTGCACTGATCTAACAAAGGCAAAAAAAAAAAAAAAAAATTAAAATTAAAAAGAAAAGAAACTGACCCTGACTTCCACAGGAACCTGCATCAACACCATCGAGCCCAGCTGCTACACCGACTACTACGCTCAGGAGGAAGTCGGCGACTTCTTCCAGCAGGTCGTTGACCTCTTCAAGGGCCTTGATTCCTACACTGTATGCAACCCCATCATACCTCATACCACCCGCAAGGCAATTCTAACCCCACCAGGCCCTCGCCGACGCCGGCATCACTCCCTCGGAGGACACCACCTACAAGCTGAGCGACATCGAGGACGCCCTTGCCGCGATCCACGACGGCTACCCTCCGTACATCGAGTGCGAGGACGACGCCCTCTCCGAGCTCTACTACTACTTCAATGTCCGCGGCAGCGCCATCAACGGAACCTACGTTGCCGCCGAGAGACGTAAGTCACCCCCTCCCCTCCTCCCCGAGAATCACCAGACATGAGCTAATCAATTTCCCTACAGTCGAGAGCTCTTATAAGTGCCCTGACTCCGGCGTCAAGTACCCTCCCAAGTCGAGCAGCAGCTCCGGCTCCGGCTCCGGCTCCGGTAGCTCTGGCTACGGCGGCTACGGCGACTACGGCTACGGCTACAAGAAGAGAGCTACCCGCAAGAGAAGCATCAAGAACTAGATTAGATCCGTTGAGATACGGTCCAGTTGATAGCTGATAGCTTCCTAGCTTCTCGGAGAGAAGACGGGGATACAGGAGGTGATGATGAAGTGGAGATGGAGATGGAGAAAACCGTGCACGGTGAAAAAGTTGTGAATTGCTTGCGCGCGTACGTTAGTCACTCGTTGTGAATACAATTCGGATTGTCTCTACATCTTTCTATGTCTAGTAGTACGTATCATGCTGCAAAGTATCTTTCTTTGTCTAGTAGTGCATGCATGCCATGCTGTAAAGTAGTATCTATCCATAATAAATTGATGTAGAAAAGTATGGATGCCTAAACGGAATCGTGACGTGTAACTCCATACCGCGTGTGCAATGTTTATCTCGCAATTGGGTAAATACGCTCCAGCGACTGTATATTGCATATTGCCATCAAGTCGCTGTCTATAGAATGACACGAGGTCACGTCACCCCCAGGTGGCATGAAGCCATATAGGTGGCATGCTGCTCACTGCAGAGCAATATACGCCATCCAATCAGGGGCTTCCCTCCGCGTAAGCGAACCGCACGATGCGGAGGTGCGCTCGGCCCTGTGGATCAAGCTTTACGCACGTGTCTGGCCCTGCCTCCTGCTATGGATGATGGTTTAGTTGCCGCGCGTGCGATCGGGGCAGGGGTAGCAGCCTAGCCAGCCCGGCGAGCGGATGGGGGAACGTGCCTACACTCGAGGATGGGGTGTCGGGGGACGGTGGTTCCCGTGCTGAACATCTGGCATGTGTTTCGATTTGCGTGGGATGTCCAGAAATGGGCCGGTGAGGGGTTGAGGTAAGAGAAAAGAATATGCAGCTCAGAGAGACGTTCAAAGTCCCTTCAAACGAGCATTTCTCCTCTCCTCCTCGATATTGGCCCCGACGCGGTCCAAGAAATCCATGCGGCCCAGGAATCCTTCCTTCGCTTTGCTGTGCACGTTGAGCTCGTCCTTGATACCCGCCTGATCCACATACGCCGCCCAATCTAGACGAGACTTTTCGACCGTATTGATCTTTGGTCCCCGTGCGTTCTCCTGTCCGGCTGCCTCCGTGACGGGCGCCTTCTCCCAACTTTTCTTGATCACGCCGGTCGGGTTCGGATCGAATCGGGAGGGTTGTCGAAGCGGTCGGCGCAGTTTGATGGCTTCCTTCGCGTGATCTGCATCGGGAGCAGAGACGGTCTCCGCATCCTGCTCGCCCGCCAGGAAAAGCTTCGCTTCCGCTGAATCCTTCGGCACGAGCTTCTCCTCTGTGATCATCTCCCCTGCAAATTTGTACGTCCGTTTGATTTTGACCATCTCCTCGGTGTTGTTCTGGGGTTCTTGCGCCGATACCGCCGTCCCTTCGTTACTGTCGCGCGTCTCTCCCTCCTTCTGTCCATCCGCAGGCGTAGCATCATCATCCTTCTTCTCACCCTGAGACAGATCCCCGATCCCTGGTCCAGAGGAATTCATCTTCGCCCACAAGGCATCCACGTCGACGGTAGCGCCATCAATCTTGGCAAGCGGTTTGCGTTCTTCCCCTCTGCAGTGTATCAGCATCAGCATCAGACCCAATTCCCCAGTAACTCCCTCAACAAAACCTCCCCCCAAAAAAGAAAGAGAAATATACATACATCCTCATCTTCATCGCGCGCGTGCGCACGAAACCCCCCGTGCCACCCTCCTCATCCTCCTCATCCTCATCCCCAGTCTTCCTCTTCTTATCCTTCTTCGCCTTGGCTTTCTGAATCATCGCCTCATCCCCAGAATCCAGGTCCTCCTGTCCCTGGGCATCCTTATTTTCCATCTTCCGTTTCTTAGCTACCGGTTGCTCGCTCGCCTCCTCCTCGTCATCGGAATCAGACATCCCCGACTCGGCGTCGGGGGCGGCGTCGTCATCAAGCTGGAAGTCCGAGTCTTCGGCGGAGTCGTATTGGTCATCGTCGTTGTCGATTTCGGCGGCGAGGGAGGCGAGATCGGGGGGCATTTTGATGGATTTTTATTGGTATAGTAGGTATATGGTATGGGATTGTTTGGATGTTGGGAGTAGAGTAGAGTGAGTAGACAGAAAATCGGGATGCTGGAAGAGATTCTGCCGGGCGGTGAATTATGGGTGATATTGATTATATAATATTACTGACCAATCGGAGTGAGTCCTAGGAAGGGGGGATGGGCCGAGGTTGAGATAAGGAGCTATCTCTAGATAGTAATCGACTAGCAATTGATTCGGTTGAAGATGGGTGGTCATTGTATGAAAGGGATCCTTTTCCAAGGTTCCCATCCTAGATCCTATCGGAACTTGAACTGAACCCTCACCCCCGGACTAATCAATCCTACTATTGAGGGTCTCAACGGGCCGACCCGCGCTCGACAAATCACCGTCAACCGAGGATGAACCCAGCACTCCAGCTCCAGCGGGCATGGATTATATCTCCTCCCCATGTCCAGCTACCACCTATCTAACCCAACTCCCTAACAATTCCCTTCACCATGACCACCACTCCAGCTCCCGACAAACCCGTCGCCCTAGTCATCGGCGCGTCCCGCGGCATAGGACGCCAAATCGCCATCGATCTGGCGAAGAATGGCTACACTGGTACCCATTCTCTCCTCTTCCCCATCCCATGCCCAACATATGGATCCTCTCACTAACAAAACCACGCAGTAATCGTCGCCGCCAAAACAACCTCATCCCCCAACACCACCCCCGCCCCCGCTTCCCCCCCTAACCCGAACTCCCAATCCAGCACAATCCACACCGTCGCCCACGAAATCACCTCCCAAGGGGGCACGGCATACGCCCTCCGGGTGGACGTGCGCTCAGCGACCCAAATCACCTCCCTCGTTACTTCAACGCTAGCACTCACAAACAACCGGCTTGACGTAGTGATCTACAACTCGGGCGCGATCTGGTGGAGTTCCGTCCGAAATACGCCCCTGAAGAGATTCCAGTTGATGCAGCAGGTGAATCCGGAGGGATTGTATGCGACGATTATGGCTGTGTTGCCGGTGTTTGAGAAGCAGGGGAATAGGGGCAGGGTGGTGGTGGTTTCGCCGCCGGTTTATTCGAGGTTTTGGAGGGGGAAGGTCGGGTATGCTATGGGTATGTGTTTTCTTCTTTCTTTGGGGGTTGGGGTTGGGGAGGGGGAAGGGGAAGATAGAGGAGGGCTGATAATGGTATAGGAAAGGTGGCGATGAGTGTGCTTACGAAAGGACTGGCGATGGATTTTGTCAGAGAGGGGAAGAAGGATATGGCTGTTACTAGTCTTTGGCCGGCGACGGTATGTATTCTTTGTGGGTGAGGGGAGATGGGGGAGGCGTTGGCTGATATTGGTGACATAGGCTATTGAAAGCGCAGCAACGGAGATGAATCCTGGGAGTGGATCAAAGGAGGATTTGAGGAAGCCGGTATGATTCTCATTTGAGGTGGATGGATGTGGGTTGAGATGCTAATGAATAGACTATCTTCTCTGATGCCGTGCTCGGCATCTTGAATTCCCCGGCACATATCGTCAACGGTATGCTGGCTCTCGACGAGGACTTCCTGCGGAAATATTGCGGGGTGGAGGATTTCTCCAAGTACTCGGTCGTCCCAGGGACGACCCCGAGACGGATCATGCCGAAGGAGTTTCCTGTGTTGGAGGTTGCGGAGCAGGATGATGAGGGAGTGAGGATGGATAGTACGAAGGGGAGAGCGAAGCTGTAACTGCTTTGATAGGAGACATATTGTGATAATAGTAATACCTGTACCAAGTCAAACCACTACATTACTTCCTCTACCTACCACTGCCCACAACTGTCTGCATCCAACCCTATCCAACTCCCTCACAACCCACCCAAACCACCCCAAACCACTCCTTAGATACATAATCTTCTCTTCAGGTCCCAGGATACTTCTCCATCCCACTCACACCCCCCAAACTCATCCCCCGCCCCTCCTCCCCCCCATCTACCCCCTTCTTCCCCATCCCCATCTCCCCCCAACCCTCTCCCCCTGCACTCCTCCACCTCCCCACCCTCCTCTCAACCCACCACCCCAAGCCCACCACGCCACCCATAATAATCTCCAACCCCAACAACACATTCAAAAGCCCAAACGCCGCCGTGGTAACCTCACAATCACGCTTAAACCCCACCGGCGCCGTCGCATTCGCAGCAACAGCAACAGTCCCATTCCCATTGCCACTCCCACTCGTCCCATTCTCATCCCGAATCTCCTCCCACTTACAAGTCCACTCATGCAGTGTCTCAGTCCCACTAAACCCACTGATCGTCCTCGCCCCAGGATGATAAATGATAAATACCACGCCCACGACCGCGGCAATGAACCCCGAAGTAGCTGTTATGGCGGCGAGGAGGTTGAGGCGGCGGATGTGGGGGTGGGGCTGTCCCATCCATATCATTTAGCCATCATCCAAATACAACACAGAATAGATATATAATAGGTATAGGGTATGGTATACTCACCGAAGGCACAACCGCCGCACCCAAATAAACCAAATTCTGCAAGGCAATAACACACCCACAAGCGAGGAGAGCAATAGTGGGTCGGAGATCCAGATTCAGCGGCCATAGGTACAGCCAGATGCGCGTGTAGGGGGAGGTTTGGCGGTAGTGGTGCAGGGCGATGGCTTCGCAGACGATGGTGGGGATGGAGATGAGGAAGGTGAGGGTTGCGAGGATGAGACGGGCGTGGCGGAGGTGTTGGCTGCGAGAGAGGAATTTGGATTCGGCTTCGATGGAGGAGGTGGAGGGGTTGGTGTTGGTGGTTGTGATGGTTGTGGTGATGGTGGTTTGGGTGGAGGTTATGGAGGTCATGGTTTTTTCTTTTTAGAGGGGGGGGGGGTGGGGGGTGAGTAGGGTTTGGTGTTTAGTGTTGGTGAGGGAATGGATGAATGAAGCCTTTCCAGAAGGCTGATTGTTGAAGCAAGATAGAAGAAGAAGAAGAAGAAGAGAATCGATGATGAAAGAAGATAAGGTGATAGAATCTGCAGAAAGACCCTGAAAAAAAAGCTGCAGATGTCAACTACTTATGCAACCCATCTTCTTCAGCATTCTTCAGTGCCAAAAATAAAGGCGCCAAACAAAGACAAGGTGAAACGGCTATACGATAGCCCTTCCAGCCATCAAAGCCTAATAGCCGCCCACCGGGATTGCGCGCCGCTCATTTGCTGTCCCCTGCAGCTGCGCGAGGGTGCAGAATCCTGCAATCTGACAGGATGCAGTCGGGACCCCCTCGGCGCTTAGCAGAGGTCGGTGCTTGCAGCGCGAATGGACGGTTGGGGATGGATCAAAGCACTGGGTTGGTGTGTAACGCATTGGGCTCCTCGTGCTATTGGTATGAACAAACTTGGTTTTGGGACGGTAAATTGCCATTGTTCGGAGGGTCGGAGTGATTGGAGGCGTGATGGTGAACAGCTGGATCAAGCGTCTTTCTTGCGCAGGGCCGGGAGCCTGCTGCGGTCATGGAGGTAAGTGGGAGGATATGAAGACGAGTTATTATTGTCATGCTGCTTGAAAAGTCAAGGCAGAGGATACTAGTATTGGCTCTCCTAGGTGGGTTCATTACCTGACAGAAACGGAGAGGAGCATGCATCTTCCTGCAGGAGTTGTATTGTATTGGATATTTTCTGGTGACAACTCTCAATATTTTGCTATCAATTGTTATTCCTATGTCTTCATTCATGTTTCTGTCACCTCCGTCACCTCCGTCACATCGTTAGATGATATGCTCTGCTGCCGCATCCTCACAAATGCCAGGTCGATGAGCAAAGCCATTATCCCCAAGGCAGCCCCAAACCACAATCCTGCGCGGATCCCTGAGACCTCGCTGTTGGTATTCTTCGCGACTTGGACCTCCACAGTGCCGGCAAACCCCAACCCCAAGCTATTCCCGTAGAGATTGAGGGTCCCAATTAGACTGCTAGCAACACCTTGTTCTCGCTTCCCAACACTGTTACTGGCAATAATCTGCGCCGCAACGTAGACGAAATCGGGACAGAGACTGCCGATGACAGTTGCAGGGAAGACCTGTGCCCAGTAGATCTGCTGTTCTGGCATGGTCGCTAACAGGACGCATGCGACAATCGACGTGAGGCATCCAAGGCTTAAGATGTACTGTGCCTCCAGGACAGTAATTAGCCATGCGGCGAGCGTGACAGCTACTGAAGCGCCAATGCCGTAGGGAATCCAGCCGATCGCAACATGCAATACGGTCCAACCTCGGAGGAGCTGCTGCCAGGCGACCATGTACCAAAGCGAGATGCCAACCGACATGTAAATAAAAAGAACGACGAAGATGAGGGCGTTGAAGCTGGGTGCTGTGAAAACGGCCAGAGGCATGATGGGTTCGTCTGCAAATCTGCTCTCCCAGATGAAAAACGATATCACCAAGAGTACCGATAGTATCAGTATGACTATTACATATGGGGTTTGCCATCCGGTGGAAGGAGCTTGGCTATGATTGAATCAGTCAGGTGTCCCGACAACAATGTAAGAAAGATAGACTTACTTCCAGGCTATGTTAAACAATAAGAGCCCACTGAGACCTAGAAATGCTCCGATTACGTCAACCTTACCACCTTTATCCACTGGTTCTTCGTGAGGTAGAACGAAAAACAAGCCTGCCAACACTGGGACCCCGAGACACGCACTATAGGGTCAGCATCAAAACCTTTTTCCAACATGGCCTCAGAACAGCTTACATGAGGATGAAATGCCATTTCCACTCCGTGTATTGAAGAAACGTCCCCGCCAGTAACGCTCCGACCAGTGCACCCACTGGTGGTGTAGCTGCAAAGGTAGCCAATGTGATATTGCGAGCCTTTCCGGGGGGTACCATGATCGTGAGGGTGGCAACGGCATTGGGCATGATAATGCCACCCCCTATTCCAGTGAGTGCGCGAACCGCCACAAATGACACATAAGTGTTGCAGAAAGCGTTGCACAAAGAGAAGACGGTAATGATGAAAACGCCCAACAGAAGCAACTTTTGATGACCGTAGATTGCTCCGAGACGACCGGTTATTAGGACAAAGGCACTTTGGGTAAGTCTAGCAAGGAGACAGTCAGTAGGTGTGATAGCTGCACGAAGGACGATCTTTGACATACGAGTATGCTGCAGCCATCCAGTTTGCTTGTCCTGGTTTAGCTTCATGACCAAGTTTGGCGCTGAATGCGAACCCTCCTGCCACGGTTGAAAACATAGAAATAAACTACCAAATGTTATACGACATTGCAGGAAGGAGACCGTGAGATCTGAGCTTATACCTGTATAAAATTGCATATTAGAATGAGGCAAGTGATTGTGTACTGTTTTGCCTTGCTCAGATCAGGGGCTACAGGCTCGAGAATCCCCAAACTCTGTTGGTGAGCCTCTGCAGTCACCACTCGGCTAACGACTGATAGAGTATCATCAGGATGGTTGTCCCTCATCCTGAAGCTGACTCTAGCTGTCGTACCTGCGGAAGCACCAAAGTCTCTGGGGTCGCTTCGGCAGTAGACAGGCTGGGCTGTTTAAGAGATTGAGACAAGCCATAGGGAGTTGACAAATATGACCGGCTCCATGGCCGTCCTCTAAAAGGCGGGGTATCTGCATCGCACAGGTGCTGCTGGATTGAGTGCAGATAACCGTGAAGCCATGGTATAGTGTAAGATGCAGCTATCGCTTATCGCTGGAGATTACCCGCGGCTAAAGTGACCGAAATCAGCTAGCGTGCAGATTACCCCAGGATGATTCACTGGATGGGCACTGATAAGACCAGTCTTTCCACGCCAAAGCTTCTAGGTGGTTAGATAGCATGGCGAGTTTAAAGTCCATACCGTCTATTACATGGGTTCTGTTGAATGTATACCGCTTTTTTGGATGTTGACATACTCCGTACAAGGTCTGGTTATTGCCTTTGCGATCTACCCTCAAAGGGAAAGATGAGTATGGCTGTTTCTTGGGGTTAAACAAATCGTAGCATATCTTCTATTTGTCTATATAATGTATACTATAGGCAGTGTACGAGACTCGAAGCGACACTTTCCTTCCTGCCACCCTGACTATCGACAGTCCCCGAGCTTCAAGATACAATCAACGAGGAGAGCTAGGATATTTGTGGTCCTTCGAAAGCCCCTCGATTATCGCCTCTTCCTCACTAACATCAAGCCCATCGAGGGCACCAGAGGCAGCAACAACAACCTCATCGTTAACGGGTGGAGAGAAGAGCTCGCGTCCTTCGAAGATCCACCCCAAACCCATGGTGATCGCAAAAGCGCCCATGACCAACACCGTGTAGTTCATATTCACTGCTGTCACTGGATGCGACTGCGGAATCTACTCAGATCATTAGTGTTTGACTGCATGGCTTGGAAGTGAATGAGAGACACACAAAAGAAACAATAACCACTAGAATGGAATATCCAACCGCGATCCCGTAGATCGGGATGCTCCATACACCAAAGCTCCACCGATCATTTTCCGGCAGTAGGCGGCCGCGTGTAAGAAGGAGTGCTAAACTGGGAAAACCTATTCTTCATTAACGTCTAGGTCGGAAGGATGATGGATTGGCATTACCGAAGCTGATAATCAAGCACGTAGCTTGAGATCCAATGATAGCATTAAAAGCAGCGTCGGAGAAAAGGTAGCTGCGGAGTGAGCAATACCGTATGTCCGGCGTGATCAATAGTACTCACATCAATCCCACAGCAGCAACCAGGAACGAAGGCAAATTGATCGACCAAAATGGCATGTGTGAACCGGGAGACAGTTCAATGAGCCTGATTGTTGTTAGCCATTACCTGGGTATAGAGGGATGGTTTCTCGAGCCAACGCACTTGGAGTTCCATAACAGACCGCCGTCGCGCGCGAACGCATAGCCTTGTCTACTCATAGTGACTGCACTTCCAAGTGCGGAGGCTCCATTGTTGATAATGAGAATCAAACAAAACACAATTGCTGCGGCGTTGCTTCCCGTTGCGCGCCTGATAAGCTCCAGTACAGGGACTCTGGTGCCGGTCAGCCAAAATTGATCAACGACCAAGGGTTGAACGCTAAAGCACTGACCCTGTTGCAGTTTTTGTGATTGCTGCGAAATCGGTGATCGAGAAACCCAGCACAATAATCCAGACGACCCCAACCACAAACTGAGAAACAATGACTATCAGCATAATCCGGGGCAACGACTTTTTGGGTTGAGGAAGCTCCTCCGCGAGATGGGCAGGTCCGTCGAGTCCCATTAAGGTTGAAAAGCTGGTAAACAATCCCAAGAGGACGGCGAAGCTATTCGAGCTGTATCTATTGTGGCTCAGTATCCTAACCGACGTCCCGATGGAAGAAGCCATGGAGATTCTTACCCGGTATCGTTTTGAATGTCCACAAAGACAAATCTTGGGTCAGCCTTCGGCGCCTTGGCTAGAAGAGTGATGGTGTAGGCCACAAATCCAAGAGCAGTAGCATAGCCTTCCCAGTCAGCCACTGCGTATTAGAGGGTCGGGGGTGAACATACATCCTAGAAGCTCCAACGTTGGAATCCCCTTGACACCCCAGAGATTGCAGAGCCAGCACAGCCCGTCCACTGCCAAATATACCAGAAATAGTCTCCATCTGGACGTCACATCGAATTCCGGACGGCAAAGGTTGATCAACCCCAATATCAACGTTGCAACGATTGCGCAGCAACCGGCATGAGTAAAGATCCAACCGAGATAGTTGAGCCAGCCTAACGGGTAGGCAACCTGACGGCGGTATTGATCCGGGATTAAGAAACAAGCATAGTGATAGGCACCCCCTTCTCTTCGGTCAGCAATGCACATGGCAGGTATTCCCAAGCTTACCAGCTGTTGAGAATCTGGAGGCGCACTGCGCAAAGGTCAGAATGATACACAATACCGCCGCGCAGGATCCGATACTTCATGAACGTTAGTAGTGATCATGAGACAAGAACCTGTAGAAACGTACAACCCATAAAGGATGGCTGGAAGACCGCCGGCTGAAAGCCCGACAAACATAATGAAGGACATGCCTCCAAAGACATTGAGAGTCAGCCATCCCAGGCTGATGGCGCTCCACAAGCCGAACACGTGTGGGATGGGTTCCTTTCCTGCATCTGGATGGGACATATTGGGAGCTTTCTGCTACTTAGGTCGCTAATCCGATTCCGCCCAGATGGGCACGATGCATTGTATACATAGGACAATATCATGTAGTTATCATGCAGTATCACAAGGGATAGCGACCGTAGAGCCTGTTGTAATAATAACAAGCGTCAAAGTTTCGACCATCTTCAGCACGATAGGAGGCATAGATAGGATGGCGTACACAAATCCGGGATAGTGAGGACGTTTCTCCCCGGCTTTTCCACAATAGGGTATGATAACCTCCGCTTACGGATGGTTATCAGTAGCAGTGAAGTGAAGGAATCATTTGAACACCCTAAATCTCTTTATTAGCATACCTAATAATGATGCGGTCTTCCGACGGAAATTACGATTGTCTAAAGAGTCTTTATTCTTGAACCAGGGTGTTAAACATGTCCATTATGGATCGTGATCATCACGTAGCCCGATATCGCAGTAGGTAAGAGCCAGCAAGAACCCCAGTTGTAGCGGCGCTAGAGATCACTTCACTATCAGTGGAGAGTGCATCTTATCGCTCAGATCCCGCCAGTTATCTGCCCGCCGATGATAGCACGAGGGTTGGTGATATTAGGACTGGGAGACACGAAGGTCTCAAATGTATTTGGGGAGAAGAATGGGGCTCGATTTTAATACCGAATACCATCGCTAGTTCTAGGTCACATGGATAGGATTAAAAGAGTGAATTTGATTCCGAATGTAGCAATGCATCTGTGGCACCAATTCTAGTTAGTTAACCCGATAGTCTCTTCCCCACGCGGGGTTGATCGGGTCCTCTTCCTGCAGGGCTCTTCGGACCACGGTCTACCCATCCATCTACAACCCCAAAATGCCCACCAATAACCGTAGCCACAACTTTGGCAAACGATCGAGAAGCGGTTGGTCTTGCCTATGAGTATTGTTTCGCCGCCATGTCTCACTGTCATCTAGGCTGCTGGACTTGTCGCCGACGACACCAAAAATGTGACGAAAGGAAACCGGCCTGCTGGAACTGTCGCTTGCGCGGGGTTGAATGTGGAGGCTACGGCATCGCGCTCGGGGACTTTACGGCCTACAGCGGCCGCAAAGGCCAAATGGTGTCCAGGATAAGGAGAGATGGTCCGGCTGATGGCGACCCCGCCGATCGCAATGGCCAGCCTCAAATCAACATTGCAAACGACGTTCTTGTTCACCCCGTATCGCCTTCTCAGACTTCAGAATCAGTATCGCCAGGGGATCCGGTCACATCATTCGACTGCAGCTCCCTCGCAATTATCCCGGACGTGATTCAGACGTGGCCTGGGGAAGACAATCGGGTTGTCGAGCAAGATCAAGGACTCAGTCCACAGATGGCCATGTTCATCAATGAGCTGGCACCGCGGACACCCCCGAGCGACCCTTTCGATCAGCGCCTTTATAGTCATTGTAGGTCGTCTCAGGTAGCTGGGGTGGAATGGTTAGTCGACATACTAACAATACGAGTGGCAGACATGGATATATTGGCATTACGACTTTACCCGGTCAAACTTGATCAAAACCCATACAGAGTGGTTTATGGAACTCTGGCGACGGAGTCCAGGCCGCTGCACAAGGCCATCCTCTTTGCATCGGCCTTGCACCTTTCGAAACTTGGACAGTTACCCAACTTCGCCATCAAGCCCTACCGGGTGGCTATGAGAGACTCGTTTCGCGATGCGCTGACGCGAGAAGATGAGTCTTGGGCTCTTGGTGCAACGGTTCTTCTTTCAGTCATTTTTGATGTAAGTCAATTAGGTACCTTGCTGTCTTGCGTGATTAACTATTTCCAATAGGTTATTGGTACCGGATTGGATTCATGGAGCTCTAAACTTATCGGCTGCCGTCGGCTGCTTGAGCGAGCCCTCCTCAAGTCCAGCGGTCAGGTACATGCCGGACTTCGATGCGTATTATTGCAATATAACTGGGCTGTGACAATGGGAAGAACGCTCGTTAAAGGCATCCTCCCTGCTGCTGTATTTGAAGAACTCAAATGCATTGATGGAGGTAAGCCGACCATCACCATCACCTACATATGGAGGGTTTTACCATGCTGACAAATGACGTCCTGCAAAGCATCGTCGGCTCTCGATCGTGTTGTCGAAGATATCCAAATGGCAAGTCATCAATCACATTGGTGGGACAATCTTCCGGATTATCGTATGCATTTATTCTTGCGAGAAGCGACCGAGTATTCCATTACAGTCGACCGCCTCAAAGCAACGCCGAACAGTATGGACGAGCTTCTCGAACTAATGCCCCATGTCACGGAACTGATCAACAAAATCCGAAACTGGCAGTCGGACGTGTCAGCAGTCGATCCAGAGTATATGAATTCCATTCAGCATTTCAACGAAATCTGGAGACAAGGGATGCTTTGCTATGCTTACAGCGATATATATGGTCTGGCCTCTAGCCACTGCTACATCCAGTCATGCGTCGAGGCATCCCTGGAGCCCTTTAGGAAATTGACCTGGTTCCAGGCATGTCTGTTTCCTGTGTTCATGATTGCGGTTCATTGCCAGACGGATGAAGCCCGAGCGTGTTTTGAAGCCGGCTTGACAAGAATGCATACGTCTTTGGCATTCCAGGGCCCGTTATCAGTTACCCTGACGCTAAAGAGAGTGTGGGAGTACTTGGATAACGATGAAACGGGGAAAGCAAGATGGAGAGATATCATCACCAATTTGGGCATGGAATTGAACATTTTGTTGTGAAATAAGTATTCATGATTCATGAGTAATATGAAAAAGAATTTTTAAGAGGATGTTAACACACCCGTTCCTTTATCACTCTCGTAAAAGGATATAGGAAATAGCCAGATACTAGTTACCTTATGATCGATCCATAGGCTATCGCCACCCAAAAGGGAAAACTCACCCGATCCGGTCCATATCATAACAACTCCCAAGTGGACCAAAAGAAATACCTCTCGGTCAGAGGGTGACTGGCATGGTAGTAAGTAAACCAACAATCCATACCCCTAGTAGCCACTCCATTTCCATAGACCCCTCTAGCAACAGAAAATCTAAGCCATTATATCATCCATCCATTCATCCCCTCTCATTCCACCCTTAACCCCATGACCCCACATCCACTCTACCAACAATCCAACCAAATCATTCCAAACAACAATGACACCACCTCGATACCGCTTCAACTTTACTAAACCCCAACACCTGCGATTCTACTCCAATAAACCCCCTTTATCATCCTCATCCTCATCTCCATCACCACCATCATCCAGAAAGAAAAAATCCCGAGGAATTGTGACGTTCTGGATTACCTTGTGGGTCATATTACCGTTTATTCCCCCTGCGATGGAGAGTCGGAGAAAAAGGTGAGAAATCCCCCCCGGAAAAGGATCCTGATAAGGAAGGGGTGGGTTGTTGATTATCATCAGTAGTTAATTTGTTTTTATTATTCATGTTAGTATTGGTATTCAGGAAACGAGCAAGCTAATAGTGGTTGGTAGTGGAAAGATGGAGGTTAAGATAGATAGATAGATAGATGGATGGATGGATGGATGGATGGATGGTTGAGATTTAATGGGTTATGTATGTACGTGTGATGTGTTAGTGTATGGAAAGAGAAGGAAGAGAAGGAAGAAGGAAGGAAGATTTGGATTGCGTAGGAGATGTGTGGGGGGTTGTTGGTTTTGTATATTTATATTCATATCTATGTACCAGCATAAATAATCGAGATGGCCCTGGGTTTCTTGGTTTCTTGGATTATCTCCGATGGGGAGCTTACTTCTGGTTGTTACGTTTGGAGTCATGTGTCTTGCGTGGTAACTGGTACATCCGGTATGAAGATGGCATACCAAACGTCAAAGGGTGAGATTTACAGCTAGTTTGTGATGCAAAGAACCATTATATCTTTCTTTTCATTCGGTGCCACGGTAATCTGACAGGAATACTTGCTCACAGTCCTATCACAAGAGCTAGACGACTAGATAAGATCAACCGGAATATACTTGGACCAGTCCCCTTTGACCTTCAAAAAGTCCAAGGGCTCCATATGTTCCACAGATCCTCCATAAGGGCGGCTGATAGAGTAGCCCAGAAACCGCTGAACCTCGGTTGGGTATTTCTCTGCCACTTCCCACGGAATCGCGAGGTATTGATTCTCCTCCTGACGACGGAAGCCAGCCGTGGCAATTGCGCTGAGGAGGACACTTGTCTGGGTGGTGCTAGTGTTGGCTGTCTGGCCGAAGTAGGTGGAACCTAGCCTGTAGTGACCAGTTAGTATGCCGTGGTTTGGGCGGACAAAAGAGGTAGACCTACCAGAGCATGGCGTCGCCTTTGCGAAGCTCGACGAGATATTCCTCCTTCTCGGTCGGATCACGTAGATCCGTCCAGTTGTTAGAGCCAATCACCACCCTGATTGCTCCTGTCTCGGTTGTGATGTCGGTCGCCGCGTATGCGATACCAAAGTCGGCTTCGCGCTTGGCAGGGTGGGTGATGTGGTGGCACTCGTCCTGCCGACGAAGACCCCAGGCGGCGGACCCAGGCTGCGCGGTGAGGATGGAGGTTTGGGAGACTTGGGGCTCAGAAGTCGACACGGTTCTTTCTTGTTCGTAGTAAATAATGCATGTATCGGTGAGGATTCGCTTCGTGAGGTCGATATACAGAGGGTTCATCAGGAGGCTTGTGGCAAAAGTCGTGCTCTTGCCAGCAAGGGCGAAGGTTTGGCCCTCTGAGACCGTGCCAACTTCTTCAATCACCGAGTCCATGGTCTGCTGTGTCGCGGCACCTTCGATGACCACGACGCCGTCGGCCTTGAGGTACTGATGGATCTCATGGGGATCAGCGACGGCAGAGAATCGCTTCACGGTAGCAGGCATTTTGGAGTGGGTTTGGGTTTGGGAGGGGAAAGCAAATATGAAAGTCGGATGGAATCGATGTCAGGACTGATGGTCTATTCTTTGGGAATAGGTGCTGACTTGTAGTGTATTCAATAGTTCGACGGATTCAACGACACTTATAGCGAAACTGCGTCGAACGTTGGGTGTTTGGAGACCAGATTGAAATGACTAGATTCATACAAATTCCATCACATTTCTAAAGAGACAGCAGTGCCCCTCGATTGCCATTGTTCGAGAGAGGATAACCGAGGCGGATTGTCTTCATTCTGGTCGCTGCGTATCGATAACCGATAATCAGTATTGCTTGCCGTTATCGGGCAGATCGCTTATCAAGCTGGCCCGATAGTGTACTGTTACCCGTTTGGGAAGCGATTGGCTAGGCGGACTTCCATACTCTCCAACCCTCCTGGGATCAAAGTGGCACCAACTCACCCAAGGTCTTTCCCGGGAGCTCATATATATGAGATTGTTTGAATCACCAGGAAAGACCAACTAGACAACCAGTGAACACGCAGCCTTGCTCGACACGATCCTCGACGGTGTCTACCAGCCATCAAAATGCCCAATCCACCACACCAGGCGAACAACCCCGAGGTTGTCGAGTTGGATGCCTCGGCTCCGATTGAGGAAATTGTAAAGGTTATCCAGCGCGATGGTGGGATCATCATCAAGAACTTCCTGAGCCCCGAGGTCATAGACCAGATGCATGCCGAGGCCCAGCCCTACTGGGGCAAACTGGGTACTTACGTGGGCAAGCTGTTTGATGCCACGGATCCCCCGCTCAGGTGAGTCCTCAATAATACGTGCATTCTTTATGTATAATTGACACTCTGGTTATAGTGGTTTCGCGGGCAAGTCACGTACCTTTGCTCATAAAGCAATCAACCACCCTACGTTTCGAGAGACGGCCAAGGCTCTTCTGAGAGAGGAATCGTGAGTATCCCGGGTGATGACACTGCCTTACTATGTGTCTGGAGTTTTATATTGACAGTGAAGTAGTAATGTTTACCGGGATGGAAAGAGGTACACTTCCGTGTCTAATCCCGTTCTAGCCGTGTCAGAAGCCTTCAACCGCGGGTCTCCCTCGACAGCCCAGCAGCTCCACCGTGATGACATGGCACAGCACTTTGATCATCTCGAGGGTAGTGGAGAAAGCTCTCTACTAGGTCTTCTCCTTGCCGGTGTAGTAAGTGTGCATCCAAAATGGTACATAGTTGGATTGCTAATAAGCACAGGACACCAACTTTGAAAACGGAGCGACGCAGGTCATTGTCGGCTCCCACAAGTGGCCGGAGGCGGCTATTCGGGGGCCTGCCGACCGTTCCCTCTGCTCAACCTGCGAGATGAACAAGGGCGATGCTGTGTTCATCATCGGGAGCATCTGGCACGGTGCTGGCGAGAATAAGACAAGCCCTCCAGAGCGGAGAATAATCTATTCCTGTCATATGACTCGAGGCTCCCTTCGCTCTGATGAGAACCAGATGCTAGCTATTGACCTGGATGTTGTCAAAACATACGACCCTGAGGTGCAGTCTTTGCTGGGGTATTCGGTCAGCCATCCAAACTGCGGTCATGTTGACATGAAAGACCCCATCACCCTGCTTGGCAGCACCGAGGATCCCTTCGGCTATGGCAGCTTCAAGGGACAGGAGGTTTCTCCGTCGCTAGAGGTCGTCGTACCTTAGCTCCTGGGAGAATAAACCTATAGGTGGATATTGTATCTAAGAAATGAAATATGCGTTGAGTGGAAAGCCATCATGGACCGTTTCTTTGATCTCTAAGCCGATCACCACTCAAAGTGGTGTGGAGAGAAATGCACGGGGCCAGTACCTTGACCGTGACTGGGTCGTAGTCTCTGTATCCAACCCACCTTGAATCATGGCCACGAATGTCCAAGACGCAGCTTAATTGCACGGGTCTTGGCCAGACAGGCGATCAGCATTGCAATCTTCCTTGGGCACTTCTTCCAGCACATGCTCTGCTCACCACCTAGGAGCAATTTCCGATCAACAGAGAACAGCGACTCAAGGCATTTTCTGGGCCTCCTGTAGATGGCTTTTCTGAGGTCTCCATATGCCATCATATAATTGAAACATTCAAACTGCCGAGTTGTCAGCGGGGTCAGTTCCCGGGGGTCATGGGATCCCAGGACCTCCGCTATCCAGCGCGACTCACCACTGGGACTAGGGCTGCAGACGACCCTTCTTTCGCCAAGGCGACGGGTCTTGCTCCGTACGGAGGCATGCCTGCGCCTAGACCACAAGCCACACCCACCGGGTTATTGTGCTGATTGATGGCGGATGAAGTCTGAGCCGTAGGTCGCAGATCTTCGCGGGTACCCAGAAAAGAAGCCAATCACTCGCTCGTGGATAGTAATGACACGCGGCGCCTGGGCAGGTTGGGCGGTTTGGGGTCTTCCTAGCCAGTCTTGGCGGGCGAGCTTCATCGCAGCGTCCCCGCGGCCGTTGGTCTTGGCCCGGCGGAGGGATTCGTCATCCTTCATCTCGACGAGTAGATGCATCGCTTGGGCACATTCTCGCTTGCTTTTCGCTGGCAACATTGGGAAAACAAACAGGGATCAGTATAGTCTCGTCGTTATCCCATCCACTGCTGACGACAGTCACTAGCACCTTGGAAGTTGGCATCGCTTCGACAAGGGAACATAACCCGTGCGATGGAAGACTCGTCCGCACCAAGATGGGTATAGACTGCGTAATCCAGCGGCAACACATGCCTTGCGCCGGTGCTCATGATGGAGGAAGCAGCATATAAAGAGCCCTTCACCCGACGCCATCGGAGAAGACATCTGAGTAGACAAACAGCAGCTCTCTCAAGACTTCTTTGCTTTCTTCCTCCTGCGCATATTATTGTTTTTGTCCAGAATTCTTGGACTCCGTTTCTTCATCTCATTGAAATGCATCTCCAAAGCGTTTCCAGCTTGGCCATTGTCGGATGCGCGGTTCTTGCCACCGCACATCCTGGCCACCAGGAGAAGCGCGCCAACTCTGACCTCCTGGATTTCAAGGCCAACATGCGTCGCGGCTTGGAAAAGTGTGCCGACAAGTTCGAGCGTAGTGGTCTCAATGCTCGTGCTGAAGCTCGCCGGAGAGCCTTGGTTGACCTTCACCGGAGGCGTCTTTCCGCGCGTGATACTGACTCGGTCCTCAACAAGTCCCACCTTGTAACTGGCTCCGATATCACTCCCGACTCTTCCGTCAGCGAGATATTCGGCAATACCAGCACCTGCATCCTCAACCCAGAGGGTGAAACTGGTCCCTACTATGTCCCAGGCGAGTACATTCGCTCGAGCCTCGGCGAAGGCCAGTCGGGTGTGCCCGTCGTGATTGAGGGCCAATTCGTTGATGTTGAGACATGCGAGCCAATCCCCGAGTTGTACTGGGACATCTGGAACTGCAATGCCACCGGTGTCTACTCCGGTCTTGTGGCCAATGGCAACGGAAACACCGATGACACTTCCAACCTGAACACCACCTTCCTGCGTGGTGTGCAGAAAACCGACTCTGATGGTGTGGTCACCTTCGAGACCCTCTTCCCGGGCCACTAT
Source organism: Aspergillus sclerotiicarbonarius CBS 121057 (assembly GCA_003184635.1). Classification (NCBI taxonomy): domain Eukaryota; kingdom Fungi; phylum Ascomycota; class Eurotiomycetes; order Eurotiales; family Aspergillaceae; genus Aspergillus; species Aspergillus sclerotiicarbonarius. The sequence continues at coordinate 354,681 of KZ826344.1, read as the reverse complement.
TCCGGCCGCACAACCCATCATCACTTGGTCGCTCATCTGGATGTGACCGTGCTTGATAACAACACCATTACTGGTGGCACCGTCGCACACATCGGTCAACTCTTCTGGGACCAAGACCTCATTGACGACGTGGAGGCCACATCCCCATACAACACGAATACCGTCACCCTCACCACCAACGCAGAGGACCGTGTCTTCTCCGACGAGACTGAAAACTCCGATTCGGACCCTGTTTTGAACTATGTCTATCTCGGAGACGACTTGGATGACGGCCTGTTCGGATGGGTGACGGTAGCTGTCAATGTCTCTGCCACCTATGACCCCAACTACAGCTTCATCTATACCTCCAGCGGTGGCGTTGCAGTTGACGACAGCTCTTCCACTCCTGGCGGTGGTCAATCTAGTGGTGGTCAACCTAGCGGTGGCCAGCCCACTGGTGGCCCGGCTTAAGTTTCACGGGTTGTCTCAGAGATATCATATCGGGGTAGTGGGGGTGGTTCAACGAAGAGTTTGAGAGGTAGTTCTATATCGCGCTTGGAGCTCCAATGTTGGTGATAGCACTCGTTTGAAATTGACTTGCTTTCTGGTAATCACGACCTGAAATTCTGTCTCTCATATCGGGTCAGTGATTGTTGATCCATAGAGCACACTAGAAGTTGATCAAGTCCACGTATATGGAAACCCCCTAGCGTCATAAAGAATAAGACCATGTCTCCCCATTGATGAGGCACAGGTCATTCAACAGCAGACTCAAAGTTGTATCTCCCTTGGAGGCTGTTTTGTATACGTCAGGTCACATGACATTATCATCCAATCTCAGTCTTCGGAGCCGCAAAGACATCAATCGCTGTACAAGCTGCAGAGTTAGTTCATCATCCATCAAATCTTTCATCCCCACATTACATCAAAAGAGCAACACAATCAAGTGCCAACATGCCTCAACCAGTAAGAAACGAACCAATCCGCGATAGCACCCAACACACAGAAGAACGAACCCCTAAGGACCAGGACAATGACATCGGAAGGTGGACACACAACCCACCCGAACCCGTGACATCACATGCCCGCCTCCACACCCAACCAATCACAATCTAGGCGGTCATGGATGGCACTCCTTCCCCCACGCGACAAAAAATTGGCGGGGAAAAAGAGGCCCTCCCTCCAATTGCTAAATAATAACATCATTGGGAGGAATTAGTTCATGCTGTTTCCTCGCGTTTTCAAACCCCAATCAGTTATATCTCGTTGCACTAGGTTTCATTACTCGGGATTCAGAATGCCTCTTTCCAAGTTGCAGGGCGTGAAGCTCCCCGCTTCGGCGGACTTTCATGGTGCGTTTTGATGATGATGTCTTTTTCCAGTGTATGGGGGGAGGGAGGGAGGGTTGTGCTTGATTTGGATGGTCTTGGCTAATGGAGATGAGAGTCAAGTGCATCTTCGTGATGGTGATATGATGGAGCTTGTTACTCCGACTATTAGACAGGGTGGTGTGAATACGGTTTATGTCATGGTAAATTCATCGCTTTATTATATTTGTTTCTGACCTTCTTGTACTGCTGCTTTGCAATTGGGATGATATAGTAACTTGATGTCCTCAATTAGCCGAACTTGGTCCCTCCGGTGACTACCGTTGACCGTGCGCTGGAGTACAAGCAGCGCCTGCAGGCCATTGAGCCCAATGTCAACTACCTCATGTCTCTGTATCTCCATGAGACTGTGACCCCCGAGACGATCATTGAAGCCAAGAAGCGAGGCGTCACTGGTGTCAAGAGTTACCCCGCCGGTGTGACTACCAACTCCTCCTCGGGTGTGATCGACTACACCCAGTTCTATCCCGTCTTCGCTGAGATGGAGCGTCAGGATATGATCCTTAACCTGCATGGTGAAGTCCCATCCACGGGCGATGTGACGGTCCTGACGGCGGAGGAGCGCTTCCTTCCCACTCTGTTGCAGCTGCACGAGCGTTTCCCCAAGCTGAGGATCATTCTCGAGCACTGCACAACCGCTGCTGCGGTCGAGGCTGTCAAGAAGTGCGGCCCTACTGTGTCCGGAACAAGTGAGAGGCTTCCCCACTATCGGAAGATCGCATAATAACATTTCCCTAGTCACGGCCCACCACCTGTCGATCATCATCGATTCGTGGGCTGGAGATCCGTTCTGCTTCTGCAAGCCCGTCGCCAAGACACCCGCGGATCGTGATGCCCTTCTGCGGGCAGCAGCCTCCGGCAACCCCAAGTTCTTCTTCGGCTCCGACAGCGCACCCCACCCAGCTGTCTCCAAGAGAGGAGGCGACAAGATCGCCGCTGGTGTGTTCACTCAGCCTCACACCACTCAGCTCGTCATCGACGCTTTCGAGCAGGCTTGCCAGAACGGCGTCTTGAAGGAGGAAGACATTACCCCCGAGATCATCGAGGGCTTCATGAGCAAGTTCGGCCGCAAGTTCTATGGCATTGGCGAAGAGCAGAAGGAGTTCATCACCATTGACAGGAAGGATGAGAAGATTCCGAACATCCTGAAGTCGGACAAGGTGGACGTGGTTCCATTCAGACGCGACCAGCAGACCTGGAGCGTGTCATGGTCTGCATGAACTTAATAGATCTTCCAACGGAATTCGACAAAGAATTCTCCTAAAGCTTCTGTGATTCACACCCCTAGGCTGACTTTTGATCATCTTGCGTAAGCATTCCCGTGACAGCCTCAAGGGCCTGTGCTTCTGTAATGTCGATCTTGCGGCCCGCAACGACGGTATTCCCATCGCTACCGACCGCCAGCTGGCCAGCGCGTTCGAGATGCAACCTAACTCTGCTCTCGATGTATTCTTGTCTCGCGTCGGCTTTCGATTCCGTCTCCATTTTATCTCCAGATTGTGGTAGAGTAGCCAGCTTGGGTCGGAGTTCCTTAAGCAGCGCTTGTAGAGCAGGAAGCTGAGACAAGATAAAAGTAGTGTTTGTTGTGATTGGCGTGTGTTGGGTATTCGATCCGGCAGTAACGCCGACGCGTAGTTGTTGAGCAGCTAGGCTGGAGGTCAAGAATGACAAATCCAAGTCCTCTTGGCCGTTGGGCGCGACTCCACTCTCCTGTTTTGCGGTCTGTGTCTTCGATATAATGGAGCGTAGCTGAGCAATAACAGCCTCGTTGCGCGCGCTCTCTTGTTTCAGCGCCCGGTTCAATTTCTTAGTCTCGTGTAGCTTCTTCCGTTGCGCGGAGATTGTCTCTGGGGTAGGAGCATCGGCCGGAGGAGCCAGGTTCAAATTCTAGTGAGTGAAGCAGGTCAATAAAATGCAGGGAGGCATAGCTACACCTCAGTGGAGCACCGTACCTCATAATGCTTCAATCGAATCCACTCCATCAGATCGTCTGGTATCTTGAACGTATTGCGGAGCACGAAAAGCTCGAACTTATCAAACGTCTTGTCGACCGTCGCCTCGAGAAGCGTTTCTAGCTGATGCAGCCCATTTTCAATCTCCAATTGTGCCTCTGGGTAAATAACATTCCCATCCTCGTCGGTGTCGGGTATAGTCGAGCCATTGTTCGCATGCGAAAACCCCAATCGTTCTGGAGGAGTAGACAGCAGTCCCGTCTCCAGACTGGAGATGGCCTGGTAGATCAGGTTGTTGATCGAGTTGATAATGTCATCAATGAGAGACTGCGACCCGGTAAGCCTGAGGTGCATTCGAGTGGCAGTGCGCTAGGGGCCATACTGACCAGGGGCGTGTAGCTGAAGTGCTCTGTGAGCAGGGAAGTTGTCGCGTCACTCATCTTGAACTGGTCCTGTCAGGGTTCATCATCCACGTTCGCGGGATGACGGCTGGATGATGTTTTGTACCTCGGAGTGGACGCGTTTGCGCGCGAATGCGGGATAAAATAGCTGGTTGGGTTGCCGGCACGCGAGGGGAACCGTCAACCGTTGGAGCTAAGACCATGTACCTTGAGGACGCTGACGTCGCAGTCAAGGCCGATTCGAATCTGGCCTAGTTTAAGGATATCAGTTCCATATCATGGCATGATCTGAGCCCTCACCCATACGTAATTTCATTGTTTATTCGATGACGAGGATGTGGTGTGTTAATTATGCTTTGGTATGTAATGCATAAAAAGGGAATATCCTTCAACAAGATCCGATATGGTGTAGTGGCTAACATCGCCGTCTCTCACACGGCAGCCGGGGGTTCGATTCCCCCTATCGGAGCTCAATTTCTCTTTTTGTTTTTCCTTGCTCACTCGATCTATCTCAGCTTAGCATTTCTATTTCTTTTTTGATCAGCCTCGTCTCAGTTGTTGTTCTATTTCCGTATCGGTGTCGTCTTGTCGTCATCCAATCTCCTCCTCTGACTCATTCTCGCTTTAGGTTTCCGTTCACTCCAATATGAGTCATCTTACTCTCACAAGTGGGCTCAGCCTCGACCATTTGACTCACTGTCCGGTCTCCGCGACAACATGAAAGACATCGTCACTTGGGTATGGGCAGTGCAGTGGATCGGTCAGGTCGCCCGCAATGCGCTTACCATGTAGTCATCCCAAAGGAATACCACCTAGACCGTGTCCAAAATGGTTACCTCGATGATCAGTAGGCAATGCAGTGTTCCAGGATGTCTCTTGAATCAATATATAACCTCCTAGAAATTATGCTCTGGGGTATCCCATTCATACTCCTCTCAGTATCCTTTCCAGACTGAAAACATAATAAGGCGACTTTCATCGACACCATGGCTTCAGACCTACCATCAGAGACACAGCAGGGACTACAGGATATCCCAGAGCAGGGCAGGGAGCGTACCCCGACTCCTCAGCCAGAGACTCGAACAAGAACCCCTACACCTACTCCAGAAACGGATTACCCTTCCTTCAAGTTGGCCAGGTCAAAGCCGGAGCCTGTGGAGAATAGACTCCGTCCTGCAGCAGGTAACTCGTCGAGGCTCATTGCTAGCGCGTTGCTAATTTCAGACTAAAGACATCATCAATCGTATCATTTGGGACCCTGCTTTTGACCCTGCCAACTATATCATCGGATATGAAGATCGATTCGAAGGACGCCTGGAGGCTGGCTTCAACTCATGGAAGAAAGAGACAACCGACGAGGAATTCATCCCTCAACATCGCATCCTCTATATCAAACGCACCTCGGATGGGGAGATTGTATGGGACCGGAGACGGAGGATCGACAAGATATTCCTTAGTGGGAACTCTGCTTTCGACTACCTTGGTTTTCTTAGCTGAATATGACTTCCAATATCTGGCTTTGCTGGGTGTATTTTCAAGATCACTTTGAGACCGCGGCTAATCTGCGACCGGTCGCACATAGCAGGCTGTGTAGTTGCCTATTCTGTATCCAGGAAACCCCTATGGTCCGGGCTCATTAGCCCCTGCTATGCCTGGACATGGTTAAACAAGTCGGGGAAGCAACAAAGGCCGGAAGCACCTCGTCAAAGGCTGTTTTCACCTTTCGATTATCATCAGCAACTATCCCAGGACACCTAAGCCAGCCATACGACCGTATCTTACTCGCAACCAAAGATTGGCCCTCTCATATTCACCTACGCTGCAATGACCTCGAGACGTCACAGGATCGACTTTTCTCTGCGAAGACGACGCAATGACCCGTCGCTCACATCGTCGGGGAGTGTCTCGCCAACCGTCCCTGTCCTCCAGTCACCCGTGACGTTCCAAGCATTCGCGACAGTAAATGTCTCCGAAGCGACCCTCAAGCAGAAGAATAAGCTGGAAAGGTCTCCTGTAAGGCCGTCCATGTTTCTAGAGGAAAAGGACGACGATGAAACGCCCGTGCCTGCTCTGGTTGGAGGTGCTCCTGTGGATGTCAAATCAGCTCACGTCGAGCGCAAGAGTGTCGAGGAGAAGCCAATGACTCGAACTAAAAGCCAATACTTCGAAGACGCGTTCAGCACCCGGGGTCCGTTATGCTCGCCAAGATCTCAAATTAGCCAAGATTCTGTTGTGGTGGTAGAGATCAAGATCAACACCAAGGTGCGTGTCGGTATATTTTCTCTATGTTGTCTCCGCCGAAGGGTCATGCTGCGTGTACCTGATGTCTAACCCCTGATCTAGGTTAAAGAGCTGGAGTCACTTGTCTCAAATATTTCGTCTCACATGGCACGCATATTCCAGAAATCCGAGACTCTTATGATGACCACCATCCAGGAAGAAGCATGCATCCACTTTGGAAGATCAAGTCTGCCAGCGTACCTGATGAAGGTCTTTGCACTGCCGTATCTCATCGCACCAATAACCAATCTCCGCAGTACCATTCTGATCCAGGCAGCTCTTCAAGAAATCATTCATGTGGCACCGAGCCGAGGAGTCATCCTATACATACCAATTTCTGAAGAAAACTTTGCGACCAATGGGGTAACAATGATGGGTGAACTTGCACGGTTGGAGCGCTCATCGCCAGATCACGGTCCTGGTTTATTCAAGAACCTTTCACGAACCATGAGTAGAAGGCTGAAATCCAGTAGCTCGCAGAGCACACCCATTTCTGTTGCAACAACCTCCTCATGGGCCTGTGGCGGTGACGGTACGCAGGCGTCCTCGATGACTGGAAAAGAGTCGCAATGTAGCGATGCTTTGAAGAATGAGGGCAAGCAAAAGTCCGGCACAAAACCCAAGGGCCTTCGTCACTTTCTATCCCGTCAAGGCTCGGAACGACTCCAACAACCCGGTAACAAGCAGTAGCCCTGTGCTTTTAATGTCTTTGTTTTCACGGAAAAGCTTACTTTTGGTGTTTCTTCTGTCTCAACTCGGTCTCTCATTAACTCTGCCACTATCATTCATGTTCTTGTTAAGCGAATGTGCCGCAACTTTTCTCACGGATCACTTATGCAATCATGAGCAAATGTGCGCAGATGCCAGGGCTGATGGCATTCACTGTACCTACCTTCCTTGGATTGGGTTTCCCTTTGTTTCCCAGCGCGTTCTGCTTCTGCATTCGACGCTATTATTCCTGCGTGTATGATTGAACAGGATTTGTTTTTCTCACCTCATTCTTGATTCTCCAATATCCCTTAAATAAACGATAGAACATCCCACAAGATAGTTCGCAGTGACCCCGGACAGATGGAGTCGAGCAGTGCCCGTGGTAGAGTTTCAGAGATCCAAGGCAACATTTTCGATGCCCCAGACGGAGCAGGACTGATCCGTACGTATTGCGACCGACCCCTCGTGAGAAATTAAATGACTGAAGGAACCCAGATGCATGCAACTGCCGTGGTTCCTGGGGCAAGGGAATAGCAAAAGCCTTCCGAGAAAGAGTAAGTTCAGGATTGCTCTGCTCACGTCCACGTTGGGATTAATCGTTAAGTTGTCTGACATATCGATAGTACCCTGCTGCATACGAGATCTACCGCTCGCACTGTCGGAAATGTTCATCTGGCCCGAGATACAATTATGTTCCGGCTGATGGGGGCACACGAAAGATCCGAGCGCCGGAAGGCACCGCTCTCATCATTCCACCTCAAAAGAAAGACTATGAGGCCGGGAGTAGCAAACGACACTGGATTATTTGCCTTTTTACATCGCGCGGATTCGGGAGGAAGGTTAGCCCTGAGGACATAATTCTGAAGAATACCGAACTTGCTGTTGCAGATATGCAGAAACAACTCGGTCAGCTTGAGGGGGGCGAGGTTGATGTTTCGGAGCTTTGGTCCTGTCAGTTCAACTCTGGGTTGTTCGGCGTTGAATGGGCTCATTCAAAGGACATTCTGGAGAGGTCGGGACTCAATATCACTGTGGTGAGTCCAAAGGAGGAGTGAAGCTTTGTGTTCGTTTCTGGAGGAACAGTTGTTTTTATGTTGCCGGCTTTGCAGAATCATTGTCTCGAAATATTTATCTGGAGGGGACAGTGAAGTATTGCAAGCTTGGATGGAAAACCCCACCACCGCAGTTGAGCACATATTGCCTCTGTTTTAATAACAATCATTAATGAGCCCATGAAATCTCTCACCTGATACAGTATTCTCGATGAAATGACGATGATAGACAGACACCCATATAGATAGCGGATCACCTGACTTCGCGTCACGGCCCGCGATCCCGACCCATCGCGACGCTCCACCAAATGACGACCAAGAACTCTTCCAATCCAATCAACAATTGAAACACAACACATCTCCAACATGCCCGCAGAGAGAAAGACCGCGCAAAAGCGCCGACAACTCCCCTTCAAGCCCCCAAGCCGGACCTCCGCCTCCGCGTCCACGGCCCCCGCTCCAGCATCACCACCACCAGCACCATCCGCCTCATCCAAGCCCAAACCCAAGCCGAAGTCCAAACCAACCGACAAACCCAAACCCAAAGCCACCAAACCGCGAGCCCCCAAAGCCCCAGCCCCAGCAACCTCCTCCTCCAAACCCACCACATCAACCAACACCAAAACCAAAGACAAAGGCAAAGGCAAAGCACCCGTCCCCGCCCCCGCCCCCAACGAATCCGACACCAACTCCAACTCCAACTCCTCCGTGCACTCCGCCTCCCCTTCCCCCTCCCCCTCTGCCTCTGCCTCCCCAGAACCAGAACCAGAACCAGACTACATCCTCGCAGAAATTATCCACAACGACCAGCAGTCCGATGACGTTCTGACCAACGACCCCGTGATTCCCCCGAAGCTATTGACGAAGTTACTCCACCATCATTTCCAGAACCCGAAGACGAAGATGGCGAAGGATGCCAATACGGTTGTCGCGAAGTATGTGGATGTTTTTGTGAGGGAGGCGTTGGCCAGAGCGGCGTTTGAGAGGAGGGAGGCGGTTGGGAAGGGGAGTGCGGTCGGGGATGGGTTTTTGGAGGTTAGTGCCCTTTCTTTTTCTTTATTTATTTATTTTCTTTTTTGGGGGATGTTTGTCTGGTGGTTGAGGGGTTACTGACTGTGTACGGTGTGTGTGCTAGGTTGAGGATCTGGAGAAGATGGCACCGCAGCTTGTGATGGATTTCTAGAATGGGTTGATTGAGATAAGCTGGAGTTATGGAGTTTGAACAGGGCTGAGGTTGGGTTTATGATACCAGTGTTTGTAGATGATGATTTGGGAGAAACTTTATGAGATATGCAACTGGGCATTATGTATTGAAATCTCGTGTAGATGTAGTCTATGTACCATCGTAGTCTGGCGTCTAATATTCTAAATCTAGCAATATGAACATGTAGTCAGCTATGCCCGGCTTGGGTATAATGCTATCCCTATTACTCCGCAAAACACCAATCCTGAATCGTATCAACCGCTCACCAGGGCGTCCGGGGTCGTGGCCTTGTTCGGGTCCCCGGAAAGAGTAGCAGACCCCTCGGCAGGAGTGGCCTTCTCCGACGACTCGTCCGCCTTGAGCTTGTCCTCCTTGTCGTTGCCCTTCTTCTTGATGGTAAGAGCTCCCAGCTCGACAGCCTCCTCAGGGAGGGGTCGAATGTGTGGCTGACAGATCCAATAGGGTCTTCCGTATTCGGCAATTGTCGCCTTGGATCCGGTCAATTCTTGATTCGGAGACCGCTCGAAGCGTTCCGGGAACTGTTCGTATTCCTTGAGGCCGTTCTTGATTGCCTGCTCGACGAGCGAGAGGACGTTTTCAAACGCTGGCATGTCGCCGGGCCTTGATCTCGCAAGCGCATCACGGACGTTTGTGTGTTCCGAGACCATGGGACGAAGGAGCTGGAAGAGATGTCCCTGCATCACACCAAGACTGGGAGAGTTTGCCTTCTTCGACTTGTCACGTTTTTGTCTCTTCCTGGGTGGTCCGTCTTCGGCTTCCTCGGTAGACTCAGGTACCTGCTCAGGCTCCTCCACGGCGTCCGATGGGAGATAAAGAGGCTTCCTGTCCGGAACAGGCTGCTCGAGCACGTACTTGTAGATGATATCCAAGTACCGCCGCAACATAGCATCGATGCGGTATCCACCCTTTCCATCCCTACCTCGCCAGTATTCCCGTCCTTCACTACCGACTGGAGGCGGCTTGCTAAAGATCGCTGGATCAGACAGGTTTCCTTCGGCACTCATCACGCCGTCAGCCCCTGTTTCTTCCAGACAGCGGTCCAAATCGTCATAGTTCAGATTGTTGCCATTCGCGAAGATGACCGTCTCCGAGGGAAGATTGTCGCGGAGGTAACGAATATAGCTCCAATCAGCAATCCCGGTGTTGTGACCCTTCTGTTCTCTCCTCCGTCCATGCACCGTGATTATGCTTGCTCCGGCGGACAAGATCATTTTGGCGTATTCGAGCGTTTTCTCTTTGGTCTCTTGAATGCGAAATTTGGCAGTGATGGGAATCGGAAGTTCGGTGTGCAGTCGGTTGATCAGTCTGTAGATCAAGTCCCAGTCCTCCTGGAGGAAAGCTCCGTAATGACCTCTCCTTGCAATACCCTGGGGACATCCCAGGTTCAAGTCCACGGCATCACAGTATGGCACCACATGACGGGCAGCCTCCAAGAAATCATCCGGCTCGTTTGCGCAGAACTGAACGAATAGCGGCCGGTCGAAGGAAGGGTTTCCATCAAGGTAGGGCGATTCATCGGCGTCTTTGCCAGCAGCAGCGCGAGTCGGGTGGAAATGCTGGGCACGCACATTGGCTTGCTCGCGAAACAGGCGCGCATGGTACATGGGGGAGTATGCGAGGACCTTTTTCTGGTCCCCCGGTGACATGAACGACCTAGTGAGCATGCGCCACGCCTCGAAAACCGTTAGTTCGAACAGAGCAATAGCTCGCAGTCGAGACTTACAAACTCAGATCGGTCCACCATGGGTGCAATGATGTACTTTGGGCTCCCTATGCTCTGGTAAAATTCTCTCCCAAGGAGTTTCTTCTTCGGTTCAGCAGGTGTGGTCGCAGGCGCATTTTGGTCTGCGACGCTTCCTTGCGAAGCGGGGTGTGTCTCCGGGACGGCCATTTTCACGTTGGGGCGTAGGAACTTGGGGATGAGCTGCCCCAGCCAAGGGGGGAAGGACCGAGGGGCACGAATGTTTACGGACGCGAGAACTGCTTCTCCTCGAACGGAGCAATTGAAGAGGCGCGATTTGCGGATAAGTGGAATCTGGAGTAGCAATGATGCGGATGGGGGCTTTTTTCCCGCCGATTAATTTATTTCGGAAGGGATTAATGTTGATCCTCTTATCTTATCCAGCTGGGGAACAGCGCGAAAACGCCACGCAGGATCGCTCCCAATATGCATGATGGATGCGTGGTACAAGGCTAGGCTGCCTGCAACTGACACAAGATAGAGCCTGGGGGATGAATTTCCTCCTCATTCTGTTGTAAGTGAGTCTGCCATGGCCAGCTGTACAGAAGTTGTGCTTCATAGTCCTGCTTAGATAAGCACTGTGAAGCCTTGGCGCCGTCGAATAAGTGGGTTCAGATCAATAATGGAAACCTCAAAACATCCCCAGAAACATAATTCCTCGGAGCGGGTGATGAAGTACAGCGCTTAGGATGTACATGGTACCTGGTGTACATGTACGGACGATAACTTCTGCATTGTGTCTTGAGAGCAGTTACTGAACCACGCTGCAGCTGGCAATCAACAATGGACTCCACCGGAGCAGGGGGTGAGCTTATACCCGTTGTTTGGTAGCATACTGTAACGCTGATGACCGGCACAGTCTCACCTTCAATTTGTCTATCCGAAGATGGGGATTATGCTGCACAGTTGAATGGCAAAGATCTGGCCATCCACCTCGACACAGCTTCTCCTGAGTTCAAAGAAATACAAATCATCAAGCTTAAGGACGCTACCTCAAAATCTCTGAAGTTCTCGCGATCCAAACCCGTTTTACCTTCAAGCACACACTCCTATGCAGGGGTAAGTTTGCCAGGAAGACGCGTGCTTTGTGCTAGTGACGCACGCATCCTGGTCTGGCAGCTGGACCCGTTGCAACTGCATGCAGAGATTGAAAGCATTGAGCCCGGCGCTACAAATGTCGACTTTGGCGGGGATGAAAATGAGATTATTTTCTTTCACGCCTGGAATACGAAAATCACCGTGTTCGGACTGGACTCCGGCCGCAGCCAAGTTATCAGAAGCCCCAAGTTTTCGAACTACAATGGGTTCGGATATCGGCCCAAAACAAGACAATTTGCTGTTCTTCTAAAGCCGGATGCAGTTGATCTACTAACGATTCATGAATTTCGATCTTACGAACTCATAGGGCGAGCAGTTCTGCCTACGGTAGACGCTCAAGGACTCAAATGGAGCCCGGATGGGAGATGGATAGCCGTGTGGGATGCTGCGAGTGCGGGCACCAGAGTCCTCATTTTCACGGCTGATGGGCAACTCTTCAGAACGTACAGTGGCTCCCCGGGGCTCGATAGTTCGCTCGACCTTGGTGTCAGAGCGATAGAGTGGAGCCCTGTTACCGGGCAACGCGGTGTGTCGGAGCTCCTGGTTGTTGGAAAGGTTGACGGCACGGTTGACGTCCTCAAGACACGGACAGTAAGTTTCTCTAACCGAATCCTGGTTTCATGTGAAACTGACGGTCTAGTTTTCTTGCTCGATCACCCTTTCCCATGTTTTCCAAATAGAGCAAAATTCCCCCAGCGTCTGGCGGGAACGCTACGCTGGGGATGGGGACCTTGAATACGCCGAAGCGTCCAGCTCCTCTGCATTTGGCATGCCCGCCGAGCCATCCGGGTCGCCTCGGGGCGTGTCGATCATGGCATTTAGTGCCAGCGGAACTCTTCTGGGCACTGTCGATCAGACGCGACCGAATATTGTTTGGATATGGGACCTGGAAAATACACCGGTCCTATTATCTGCTCTCGTCCATGAGCACGCTGTTAGGCAGGTGGTGTGGCACCACTCGAAGATGCAATTACTTATCACCACGGCGAATACTGCTTACGCCGCCGTTCGGTACTGGTCCCCATACAGCCAGCCACTAGTTGCGCGTATCCCCGTTCCGCGCAGCGAAACCGGCCGATATGATGCGAGATGGTTATCTTTCGATGAGGACGACGATTCCAAGTTCTGGTTCGGTACGCCGGACGATTATGTACTTGGTCACCTTGAGAGTATCGAAGGTTCACCGCAATTCAAGGTAACCAGTACTATTAATGGTAAGGCGAAGGGAAGCGGCTATGGTCCGAGCATGAGCAGATAGGCGTGATAATGATCTATGCGTTACGAACCCGCATTTAATTACCCCATGATAACCAGAACTAATCAATTTCCATGCGACGTCATATTACTATATCTACTGCACATCTAATGGCTACGAAAGACCCCGGAATGCTTGGGGTCCTTCTGCGTTGACCGAATTACCAGAAAACGACACTATGACCTATGTACATAGAACAACTGAATTAATCCTAATTTATGCCCCAGGGTAGCATGGTCAACAACTACACTACCAACCACCTTAAACCTTCTTCGCCGTCCAACCGGACTCCAGACCCTCGGGCTGTCCTCCCCCGACCAATCACAGCGACGCCCCCGTAGCCAATGCTAACCGAGCGGGCCCAACAGCCCAGGGCTTAGGGTTCGACCACACGTGACGCTGAGTCATCCCCCACTCGAATTTCGCACTTGGGCACTCAAACTTCCAGCCGTTCGATCTCTTGTGCAGCTCTCCTCCGTCGAACAGCTACATCAGACAGTCAAAATGGTGAGTACCACAGGCGTCATGTAGACCGATGAGGTCGTCCGCGCGGATGGAAATGCGTCGATACTAACTGTTTTTCGCAGGCTCCTACCAGAAAGAAGTGGTCCAAGGGCAAGGGTACGCTACAATCCCCGTTTTCCTCATTCCCATCATCATCGAAGTGAACAGTCGGACGGTCGATCGCCTTGAGAAAAGAGAAAGAGAGATATATTATCGGATTAGCGACAACACAGACAGAACATATGGGTCGCAGAAGATGGAACAAAAATCGCTGACGATTTTCTTGGACTATAGTCAAGGACAAGGCCCAGCACGCCGTCGTCCTCGAGAAGCAGACCGCCGAGCGTCTCAACAAGGATGTTCAGTCCTACCGTCTGATCACTGTCGCCACCCTGGTCGACCGTCTCAAGATCAACGGCAGCTTGGCCCGTCAGGCCCTTGCTGACCTTGAGGAGAAGGGACAGATCAAGAAGGTTGTTGGTCACTCCAAGATGAACATCTACAGTACGTTTTCACCACACCCGTTTTCCGCTGGTTTTTATGAAGGTTATAGGATGAAATGCTGACTTGGGGGGGGGATAGCCCGCGCCGTCACCGCCGAGTAAACGTATGACGCTATGAATGTTTCCTCGCGGTCCCTTTTTCTTTGTGCTACGAATGATATCACTCAAAATTCGGAAGTCTGGCTGGGCGAATGATGTATAGTGTCAAGTAAAATTGACTCTCAATCAACCTTAAATCTGTTCAACTGCTATCTTGTAGGGTATGTCGTTTGTGATGTACCGCGTAGGATGTTTATACCGGAGGGATAAGGCTTGGTCGTAGCTGCACGAGGAGGAGAATCGACCACTGCAAGCACCCAGATAAGCATGCATAGTAGACTACTAAACCTTAGCCTCTTCCCATGGTATCATCGATAAGTCCCGTCAAATCCGATAAACCTATCCACTCAAGCAAGATAATCATACATCCATACTAGTATCCATACCCCCGTTAACCCCCCTCCCCCATATCATACTCTACTCCTTCTTCCCCTTCCCCTTCCCACTCCCCTCCCTCCTAACCATCTGCTGCTTCGCCGCCGTACAAAGCTCCCTCTTCTCCTCCTTCGCCACAACCTCCTCAATACCCACGACCTTGCCCACCTCAAAATACTTCTTATGACCCCTAAAGAAATTCTCCCAATGCGCGACCTGCTTCTGAATCCTCTGCTTAGCAAGTCTCAAATCCTGCTCTCTCCTCTTCTTCCTCTCCCCACTACTCAACATCTTCTCTTCCTCGGGATCATCAATGGGAATGAACATCTCCTCCACACCACGCATATCGGGGGTCAAATCCTCCTTGAAGCACCCCGTCACAAAGGCACGGGTTGCATCCCGTCCCGTGAAGAAGTTGTAGTGGCCGCCGGCGCCGTAGACGAGCGGGTTCGCGGATACGTCGAAGATGGTGCCGTTCACGGAGAGGTAGATTGGGAGGGTGGGGTCGGTGCCGTTGTAGAGGGAGAGTTCGGCGGGGGTTAGGAGGAGGGGGCCTTCCTGGGGGGTGGGTTAGTAATTGCTATTGGTATTGATGGAGGGGAAGAGGTGGTGGGGGGTTAGGAGGAGGGGGGGGAGGAGGTACAAAGTAGCGTAGGACGACGGGCAATCGTGTGAACCAGGGTCTGTAGCCGAAAAGGACGGATTCAGATCCCGTCATGTAGTAGGATAGTCCCAAGGTGGCGATTATGAGTGTGGCCAGCACACGGAGGATGTCGAGGATGTTGATGCCCCGGGCATTGTTGGTGGAGGGGGTGGAGGGTTTGGAGGTCTTGGGTTTGGAGGAGGATGGCTTTTGGCGTTGGCGTAGTTCGGAGGACATGTTTGTGGTCTATTTTTTGTAAAGATGGTGATGGTGGTGAGTTAGTTGGCCATTGGGTTGGGAAGGGATAATAAGTAGGTAGGTGTAGGTAGCTTGTCGTGGTAATTGGCGGCGAGGGATAGGTGGAGGAGGATGGATGGAGGTAGCTTAGTATTTCCGCGCTCTCCGTTCGCTGTTTCGGAGTCGCATGGTGTGACATGTACCGAGTATAGTGCTTCTAGTCTCTATTTAGATTTAAGGGTTGCGGTGCACTCTGCTTTAATCTTGGCTCCTGGGAGGGATAATTGTATAATTCATGGTTCTTTTCATTATGTGCATATTCATATTCTAGATAAAGGCTACAAGGACGGAATATATCCGACTGCTTCTGATGGCTCATGCTCAGACCAATAGCCTAGCTCAGTCCACTATCCATCCATCTGATATTGATATCCGAGCGCATAGCCGATATGTAGTGGTAGTGTAGATATGGAACTAAACTTGTATCCAGTTAGCCAAGTTCAAACTTTCTTAAACAGAAGCTCAAGCATGGTTCAACAATCTCGTCAGACATCCAAGGAAGTAATACGCACAGTGCCGCCTAAGATGGGTTCTCGACGACGGCTAGCGTGGAAACTGCGAATGTGGAAAGGTTTTCATCATCGAGATTGGGGGTTGTGATGCTTGTGCAATGAAATTTGTTCGACTTACCATCAGATAGTGCTGTCGCAGATGCGCCTATTATAACGCTGGGGGATTAGTATTGGTGTCGCTAATAGAAAAGTGCTTCAATCCATTTTTGAAGCCGCGAAACTCGCGAAACCTCGCATTGCGATGGGAGAGAAAATAGCGAAGAAAAAGAATTTCGAGATGGCTTTATGCTGGGCGGGAAGAAAGTTCCGCCGGGCGGGTCCTAATGTTCATGCCTTGGTGCCTTGGATTGCTACGGCAGACTGCCAAATATTGTGGTAGAATCACATAATGGTATTGGCTATCAACCGGATAATATACTTTCAAAGTACCAGCCTCAGCCCAAGTCATTAAGGCGAGTGAAATCTACCGGAGCTTCACACGTCCCCGACGTCTCGAGATAGAGCTTGATATCCGAGTTGGCAGTCATCCCAAAGCCTTGGTCTCGTTACTCCCTGTGCTAAGCCCCAAAGTGTAGGGACAGTGGTACAAATAAAAAGACAACCGTTGGTAATGTGACCGCCTAAATGGTTCACTCCTCGGTTATCCTGCTCTGCTCCTGATCCTGTTCCCAGCTGCGAGAGAACACATCGTTAAGAGCTTCCTGGAAAGTGCGGCAGTTCATGTCGATCAGACCCTTCTTGTCCTTGGACTCAGGGTTTCGGATAACCGAGACAAGACAAAGGTATCTAGCATGTATTAGCATGGTAAGAGGTGGGGTCTCGGCTGCCTACTTGTTCATCTCCAGCAGATGGATCATGGTCTCATCATGCAACACAACGTGGCTTTCGGCTTCTTGGTTCTGATCGCCCTTGGGCTTGCGCTCCGGGTGGTCCCAGGAATACAGTTCCGAAATGTCCACGATAACATCAATATAGTCCGAACACATCTCGTAGCAGGACATATCGACGGGCCGAGTGTCGGATGCAATGTAAATCTTGCTCAGAACGTCAAATAGATAGGTCTTCTCGAAGCCGCAGTTATTGGCAAGCGTGTTGATCAGGTTCTCCAGTGTTGAGAGGTTGGGGATGAGTTTCTGAATGACCTTGCTGAAAGCCTCAAAGACGGAGTAGTCGTAGATCGAGGTGAGGTAGTAGTGGACCGGAGCGTTCTCGTACCCGGCATCGCTGAGCTCGTCCGAGATAAGCTGGACAATGTCCTGGAACGTGTCGGTGCGGTATTCATCCGAGAGTCCGTCCACCTTATGGATGAAGACTTCGATGTTGATGTTGGGATAGAACTGCTGGACGGTCAAGATCGTGCGGTTGAGACGCGCCACAGAATCTAGGTAGTCATCCTGAGCGTCAATGACCCAGACAAGTGCACCCAGACTGCCGAAAATATTCTCGAGATCGAAGGACGGCTCAAGGTATTCCAGCTGACCCGGAAAATCCCAAACCTGGAAGTCCATAAATGAACTATTCGTCTATGTCAACTCTGCATCTATCATACGAGACATACGTACTCACTGGATTGAATCCTTCTGGATACGGGTCGTGGACTCCAAGAACAGTGTCTCGTTGGGTGGCATTTTGTGGAAGACAACACTAGCGATGGATGATTTGCCGCTCCTGGGAAAAGTTAGGATGGCTACTATCATCCAATGATAAGAATACCTACCGACGTAAGCCCATCAGCATCAGACGAGGCTTAGCGTCTTGGGCATTGTTGGCGGAACCATGGCCTGACTTTGTGGAGGGCTGCTCCAGCGACTGACTCGTACCCTGTAGAATGTCCTCAAGCATTAGCTGTGCGTCGGACTTGACTGGAGGCTGTGTGTGATTCCCGGAAAGATGTCTCTCCGGACCAGGTCCAATCCAACGAGGCAACTCCATCACTTTGATCAAGGGCGCAAAAAGCTAGCAAAAAAGAAGAAAAAAGCTGCGAAACAGAAAGACCAGAAGAATCGTGTTGGGACCCATAGGTGAAGTCTTGAATCTATGTCACATGCCTTCGAGGCTCAAATGTGACGAGAGCGTGAATAAACCTGAGCGGTCGCTGAGGATGTCTGACACGTGCATGACACACTCAAATGAGTCTTGCGCTTTCTGTTCAGACATCTCCGAGATTATCCCATGGGAAGTTTCACTTCAAGAAGGGGGCTCGTCTTGCCAGTTCGATGCTGAAGGTCATCTCTTGACAACTCCAGCAAAGCATGGGGCTTTTATCGCACGGACGGCAACAGGAACAAGGACAACGAAATCAAGATCAACATGGCAGTCCAAATTTCACCCCAAGGAAGGATGCTCATGGAAGCCCACAGCTTGACACCGCAGGTTCTTTGGGAAGAGGGATAGAGGTATGGGTGAGAGTCCTTACATCCATGGCTTCGACGTTAATTCAAACTCTGTGATATTACCAAAGCTGATGATTCCCACCTGAAATAAGAGATCAGCGTATTCCAGTAAAGCACAGACATTGGAGGGAATTGCAAAGACCTACCACCGAGATCGACGTACCCCGCGGCAAGACAACAATCGGCAGAGAGGTTCAGTGATAAGAAAGGACGTACAACGAAAGAGAGACAAGTCAAGTATGCAAATCAGGGTTCACGATCCGCACACAGGAACAGAAGCTAGGCAATCGGTCCAACAACAGCAGTATCTCTCAAGCGACTGGAGCGTGGTGTTTGCACAGGATATATGGTATAGGTGTGGCTCAGAAAAGTGTGGATTTCATGGCTGGAACGACCACTCAGCCAAACAGGAAAGGAGTCACGGGATGGGAGGCTCAATCCTCTGGTTATATCATACAAATGAGATGTATAGGCGGGCTGGCACGGGCAGAACACAGCAGATCAGATGGCCTTCACGGGAGGGTGGAGGGGAAATGGTGCTAAATGTGCTTCCAGGTGTCGCAGGATGAATGGTTTAACCGCACAGGGAGTTTCAATGCCCGACAATGCCCCGGTGCCAATCACAATGGATTCCAATGAGGATTATTGAAAGAGATGCGGTGCGTCCGCGCGATAAGCTCGGGAGTCGCGGCTTGGCACGGGGAGATGCTACTGCTTGCACTCTCCGCCTTTGTGCGTTTCCTCCGCTTCCCCAGCGCCTGCTCAACAGAGACGCTACTATGCTTCATTGATCAATTCTGTCTGACCCTATTCGCTCTCAGACTCGCATGTCTAGGATCAACCGATCTAGCGATAATACAGCTGCAGCGCTACACCTTGGGATGCGAAACAAGGATGATATAAATCTCTATCTACAACACTCCACTCCGCTCTATATATACTACAGCTCTTTGCGTCAATTCCATCTTGCGCATGTCCAGCGCCTGCGTTTGAGATCAATCTTCCAGAACCTACTTATCCTATGCCAGTATCAAGCGTATACCATCTTCCACACATCTACTCCTGTGCTCTTAACCGCCTGGGGAGCTGTAGAATGACGTATATAGTCCATGCAAATGGGGCACCATCGACCCCTCTCGGAACAGTCTAGAGGACAGCAGTTGCATTCGCGAATCAATTCACGCGCGCGATTGACAAAACCGTGGTACGGAAGATAGTACAGGCCCCGACCTGGAGCACGTTGGCAACCAATGACCCTGGTCGGCCGTGCATTGACTGGGTCCTGCACTGTCGTAAATTAATAATAAAGATAATGCGAGAGCCCCTGAGGAGCAGCGCGATGGAGAAAATCCCCGCCAACAATCGATGGTCAACCTCGGGGTCGGATGGGGCCATCTGATTGGCTGCCCGCCCCGACCGCCTCCTGGCGTCATCACCGCCTCTCCGCCCTCTTTATCTATCATGTCGCTGTTGTTGCTCCTCTCCCTCCAGAGTGAAGTCTAGCCTGGTGCCCCAGTGCAGACTGTCTCCGAATGACGACCCTTATCCCCCGTGAGCCCTACTCCCAGGAGGAGCTGGAACGGCTCTATCCTCGAGAACTGAAACTCCAATTGGTGCAGGTGGTAAGTGCCGGCAAATGGACGGCTGGCCAACGGCCAGATACACTGGTCGAATGCGGACTAACCCATCACCTAGTTCCTTCGTCATGGTGAGGATAACATGGCTGCTCATCCTTGCCAATAGATTTGGTTTAACCGATTGTCTCCAGGAGAACGGACACCCGTCTCTTCGCGATTTCAGAATGTATGCAACCAACCCCCCCATTGATGCCTCTTCATGCTAATGTCGTCAAGGCAGGACTTGCTCCATGTAATTAACATCCCAACCGACGAACACCCTGACCTGCCTCTCACTGACTCGTTCTATTCTGCACAAAGACTGGCCATACTGCAACGTTGCGCGGCAGATGATCCAAATGGCCTCTAGCAACAAAGATATCACATCATGGAACGGGTTCCAATGGCGGAGGAAGATGGAGGTGTTTGGCGACCAGGACCAATCTGTGGTTGCAGTGGGAGCGGGTGGTGATATAGAAGGCATCTGGCAAGTTGGGGAAGAAGCGTCAAACGTCTAGGAAGTCATGCTGACTGAGAACAGCCAGCACGGTGAGCTGACAGACAAAGGACGGGAGACAACCTTTGCACTGGGCCAGCGTCTACGACACCTATATGTGGACCAGCTGGGGTTCATGCCAAAGATTAAAACCGACACTGAGGACATGTATCTTCGTGCCACTCCCATTCCCCGTGCCCTCGAGTCCCTTCAGCAAGCCTTCTGGGGCATGTATCCCGCCAGTGCTCGCACACAGGACTTCCCACCCCCGGTGATCGTTGCACGCTCTGTTTCGGAGGAAACACTCTTCCCTAATGAAGGAAACTGCCGCCGTTTCAGACAGCTTGCCAGACTCTTTGCAAAAAGAGCAGGAGAAATATGTACGCCTATACCTGTTCCCAGCTTAATTCATCCTTCCCCAAAAAAAGAGCAGAATAAACATGGCATCAAAAGAAGCAAAAGAAGAGGGTTTCTCATAAATGCTCTGCTAACATCTTTCAGGGGACAACTCCGAACAGATGGACTATATCAACAAGCGCCTGTCCAAATGGATGCCAGAAAGCTCCCCCAGAGTCGCAGTGAACGGCCATCCTCAACTCTGCGGAATCAACGACACGATCAACGCCACCGATGCCCACGGACCCGCAACAAAGCTCCCCTCTGAATTCTACGACCCTAAGCTTAGAGACTACATCGACCAGATCTCCGTCGACGAATGGTTCACCGGATATACCCAAAGCAATGAGTACCGCAAACTCGGTATCGGAGCTCTCCTTGGCGACGTTGTCGATCGCATGGTCAGCAGCGCCGTCGATGGCGGCTGGCGCAGCGAGACCTCCGCGTCCGGATCCTCCCCTGACAGCGGCAAAGCCATCAAATTCGCCATGAGCGGATGCCACGACACGACCCTCGCCGCCATCCTCACCAGCACCGGAGCATTCGACGGCAAGTGGCCTCCATTCACATCCTCCGTCGCCATCGAGCTCTTCTCCAAGGCAGAAAAAGCACAAGCACAAGCACCCACGAGCGAAGAGGCAATTCCCAAGAAGGGCGGACTGTTCTCCTTCCTGACTGGCTCCTCTTCCTCCACTAACAACAATGCCCCTCAACCCTCTGAAACTGCCCGCGTCCCTCTGTCTTCCCTCCCCGAATCGTCTAAACAATCCCTGCGCACCCACTACGTCCGTATCCGATACAATGACCGTCCTGTCCGGATCCCCGGCTGCGCCGCCAAGACCGAGAACCATCTCCCCGGCGACGATACCTTCTGTACTCTCGAAGCGTTCAAGGAGATCGTCGACAAGTTCACCCCCAAGAACTGGAGAGAGGAGTGCCTGCAGAATCTCGGGGAGGGACTGTACGGTAAGAATGACAGTGAGAAGTCGACTGCGGGCTTCTAGAGGTAAGGATGAGCGTACCCATCCATGCACGCTCCATCCGTGTGTATGTTGGGAATTATTTAATCTTGGAATTCTTCTTGCATTTGTCTCTACTTTTGCATAATGAAGACTAGATAATCCCATAGAGAAGACAAGATATTATTCTAGGACCACACAGTCCTTCCTTGAACCTATAGTATCCCTGTATAAAGTTATGTATATTCTATCAAATAATAATACATGATATGCATATGTCCGAAGTATGATCTTTTCCAATTAAACCCTCATCCCCAATCTAGAACTTATTCATTACCCCAACGCTTTCTTCACCGGCTCCCCCTCACTATCACTCCCACTCGTACTCCACCCACTCTCACTCTCACTCGCACTCCAAATCGACTTCCCCTTAGCTGCCGCCGACGCAGGCCGATCGATTTCCATTCCCGCCGAAGCATCATCCGCATTCGCAGGGATCTGCTTATGTTTCGCCTGCTTGGCCTTCTTGGCTTTCTGTCTGTTCTCCACGATTTGCTTGGCTGCCTCTCTCCGCTCGAGGGCCTCTTCGGCGGCGGCGCGTTCCTGGAGATCGAAGAGCTTCTCGACGGCCGGGGCGTGGGCTTGCGCGATGGGCATGTCGCCGACGCGAATGCGCATGTAATCGAAGGCGGCGACGATAGGGACGCTGAGGCGCGGGCGACTGGTTACTTTGATGTCGCCGAAGAATTGGCGGCGGTTTTTGTTTGTGGGTTCGGGGTCGTCGTCGGGGACGTCGAGGCCGACTTGGCCGACGTGGGTGCTGGGGTCGCCCTTGCAAGAGGAGGTGGAGGGGTTGGGGCCTTCTTCGACGCGGGCGAGCTTTTGGTAGCGCTGGCTGAAGTGGGTGAGGAGGATGGCGCGGGCTTTCATGAGCCGGCCGACTTCGAGGGCTTCGGAGAGAGTGGAGTGTTTCTTGGCGATGGCGGATACGGCCATGTCGTCTTGGAAAGTGGCTTCGTGGATGAGGACCGTGGAGCCCCGGCCAATGGTGGCGAACCCGGCCGAGGGCCGACAGTCGCCGGAGAAGGAGACCTTAAAGCCGTCGGGGAAGACCAGGGAGACGGCCATGGCACCGCGGCAGTGGGAGACACGGGAGGTCAGGAGGTCAGAGAGGCCGGTGGCCTCGCGGAGAAGGGTGGAGAGCGGAGAGGAGTTGTCATGGAAGCTGAGGGTGGTGGTGTCGGGCTTGGCGGTGTCGAGCTGGTGGTTGGGATAGGAGCCATCCGCACGGCAGTGGCGGTAGGTGAACGAGGTGCGGATACTGCTTTGATGCAGGTAGGGGGTGGCACTCAATGGGATTATCTTTCCAAAGCCGTAGTTCTCGACGGCGGCGTATTCCTCCAGCCAGCCGGTCATTTGTTGCTCGGACACGACAAACAGGCGCTTTTCCTTCAGGATCTTGGACATGTCCATTTCCACGTCGTTTGTCTGCGGGATTCCGTCGGGATAGTTCTCCTTGAACCAAGCCCGGATGACCGAAGCGGTACCGAGATGGTGATCGGCGTGAAGGTGACTGATCCAAATCATCCGCAGGTTCCGCAAGACCTCGCGGAGTTTCTCAGGCTCAAAGACACGCTTAAGCTGACCAAGGGTGTTCTCACCGCAGTCGAGCAGATAGTAACCGTATCCAGGCACGTTGAGAATAGTAGCGGAGACATTGCGGTACTTGGACGGCGCGGATGATCCTGTACCCAGAGTGATGATCTCCACGTCGGCTCCGGGGAGGTTCTGGCGGAAATTTTCGAGCTTCTGCGTGAACTCGGGTTTCTTCACCCGTTTACGGATGGTACTCATGCGCTGTTCGATGGCCCGGGGCATCGTTTGATCCACCTGGGCGGGATCAAAATGCGGCTCGACTGCAGAATAGTTGAGTCCAAACTGAGGCTCCATGTCGAAGAGGACACCGGGTGCCACAGGCTGCAAGGAAACAGGCTTGGTCGCACCTCTTGCACTCTCTGAGGTGGTGGTGCCCGGCTGTGGAAGGGTCACATTGTCATGAACAAGGGTGGGATAGCTATCAGGCCTCAAAAAGCCCATTCGCGTCGTCGATGTAGCGATGCTCTTCATAGCCAGATAGTCTGGACAATAGTCCGAACTGGACACCGTATGCTTGCATTGAGACATTCTCGCCACAAACTCATGGAGCCGTGGGTGATCTCCTACCCCAGGACCCAAGATCCAAAGGAAGGCCTCCAAGCTCGTGGTCGCAGCGGGAGAGTTCCACTCAGGCCGGTTCACCAGGTCGTCGACGTGAGCCGGCGTGGGCAAATCGATAATTGCCATACCCTTTCCTAACCGCGTTGGGGCCAGGACCATGTCCGGAGTAACGACTTTACCAACTAGCGACATCACATTCTCTCCCTTAGTCAACGCCGAGTAGTCTGGCCCCTTCTGGACATTCAACTCTTGAGCCTTCTTCGGGTCGAATTTTCCCCGAATATCGTGGCTCCGGACAATATAAGAGACAGACTCCTGGCACCAGGTGGTATGAGGGATCTTCTCGACGGCCGCGCCCGGCCAAGGCCGACGCACAAGAACAGTGATATCGGGAAGGGGCTCGTTGCTTCCAGGAGCAGGTCCCTTGTACTGCTCGAGGTCTTTAGTGTCTGGGTTACGAACGAACATGACTGCCGGCATCTTGACATCTGCCAGCTTGGTTTCGTGCAGAGCATCCAGTCTCCATGTTGAGTTGAACATGTCAGTGATCACCGACTGCCTGATGACTTGATCCCGGGTTCGTGCATCAATAGAGTTCAGCGCATTGTTGTTCTCTTCAAACTCGTCGAGACTTCTCTTTCTCGGACTCATTGAACGAACTTGCGAGGTCACTTGCGCCTGCGACACGGGGGACGGCCTGATAGGCATGGCCCAGACCTTGATATTGCTGTCCGACCATGTAGGTTGTTCACAGGGGTCCTCCGTCTCAACGCCGCTCGCTTTGGCCATGCCCTCCGAATCGTATTCCCGCGTAAACACCGGCGTACCCTTACGGAAGACGAACCTCCGTGCCGTGGCGAGGGAGTGTGTGAGGTTCCGGCCTCCATGGATCGTAAGAGTTCCTCGTTGCGCGACCAACTGCCCGTCATGAACAGCGTATGACATCCCATGTTCCTTCTTGAAGTTCTCATTTGACTGCCCTTTGAGGCGTTCTTCTTTCTCACGCGCAGCCGTTTCTAGAGCACTGTTCGAGCTGGCTATCCCATCAGCCAGCGTCAGAATAACACCGATTAAGCCTCCAGTGTTGCTCCAGTTTATCCCGCCCGTGAGGAAGACATCGGTCAGGTAGGTGATTCGAATGCCACGCTCCGTGCATGCGCGCTGAGTGCCTTCGGACAGGTGCCCGAAGAAATAACGCTTGTCTGGAAAGTGAAGAAGGACCGTGGTGCCCGGGGTATCGGCCGTCGGCGTGGTCAGGACTTCGTAGTAGGACCTCATTGGATGGTTGCCCGTCGGCGGCGTCGGTGGAGGACCGAACCCTGATGTCTGGAAGGCTTTGGGATTGTATAGAAGGAAATTCCGCCCGCGTCTCGAAGATAGCCTGGGGGCCGGTAGTGGAATACAGTCGGGGTCGAGGAGAGGTTGACCGATCCGGGAATCTGTTGAGGAAGCACGTTCTTTGACCAATTTGCGCTTCTGCAGGTTAGCCCTGGATCGATAGGCCCGATAGTCTTGAGGGATCGAAGTTCGGAGGAGGGCTGGAGAGGGGCGTCTGGAAGTGACGGCGACTCGGCGAAAAACACTGGCGAGTTGCGCCCCGGACCGCAGAAGGGAAGCCAACTTGGATCGAGGGGAGTGGAACTAAGGACAGATGTAAGGTCAACGGACAGTCATTTCATCCGTCCAGTCAAAGAGAATGGAAGCGCCTGACAAAAAAGAAGAGAGCGATGTGAATGGGGACGAAGAGTCACAGTCGGAGCCCGGATCAGTCGCAGAGCCTCGCCGCCCGGCAACTTTTATGGGCGGCAACTTTTTTTTGACGGGCTTCTGCCGCGGGACGATCGCCACCTCCACGCAACATTGACGAGACTTGACGAATAACTGGACCTAAGATTGCCAGAGTATTCCTACAAGACGCAGCATCTTCCGCCGTTCTTACATAGTATTGTGCAGGGAGCTTCAGTGGTTTTTAGATATAGTATTTAATTTGTATCTCAGTGTATTCCCTAACCAGTCCGAACAATACCCAAAGTTCCCAAATTCCATTCCCAAAAGGCCTGCCCTTGACCATACACCCAAAGCCATCCCGTCAGAACCCCTGAGAAAAGAGAAAGAAGCAGCAGTGAAAGAGAAAATGTAGGCAGAAAAGAGCCACGTCGAAGTGCACGAAAAGTGTATATAGTCACAAGATCATAGACAAAGGAAAGACATTGGTGTCTACATGGAGCGTTCCGATCTCGGAACCACGAGTGAAAAGATAGGTAGCAAAGGAAGAACCAGCTTTACAGTACTGAAAAGGCTCAAAAGTGCGCGGCATGGGGAATCATGAAAGATGAGCGGTCATCATGGAAACGCGCTCGAAGGCTGCTTCCATGCTATGGCAAAAGTGAGCGAAACGCCGAGCGTCGGCCTCGACCACAAGCTCGAAAGCAGGGGCGGATTTCTCAGCAAGGACGCCGTCGAAAGAGACATCGGATTCTTGCGAAGTAGGGGCAGGCAGGTCGGCGAAGAGGGCAAAAGCAAGGTCCGATTCATCGATGACCACATCGGGGTTCTCGACGCCAATATCCGACTTCTGCTCGGCCTCGATCACGATTGGCAAAGACTCAAGGATAGGAGCCTCATCTTTCGAGCTGGGGATGCTGGGAAGGCAGGAGTCCATGATGCTGGAGGTCTTTCCCGAGAGGGCCTCGGTATCAATGGCGGGCTCTGGGACCTCCAGAACGGCGAAGACGGAAGCGTTGCCAAAGTTCATATCGATTCCTGAGTTCCAGCCTCCGTTGAGACCCATCGCAGAAACATCAAGTCCCTGGTTGGGAACCATGACCATACCGACTTGAGGAGCCTGCTGCATGGGTGGTTGCGACATGGCTGGCGCCTGTTGTTGCGGTTGTGGCTGCTGGGGCTGGGGCTGGGGCTGTTGGGGGTGCTGGTGGTGCTGGGGGTGCGCCTGGGCCTGCAGTTGGCTCGGGAGGGGAAGACCGTTGGGGCCCATTTCATCCAGGAACTGAGAAAACTGAGGAGACGACAACAGCATACGAGCGAGGTCTGTGAGACGAGTGTTCTCCTCGAAGAGAGCACGGTTCTGCAGACGCAGTTCGTGGGCTTCGTTGGTCTTGGCGGCAACCTCGCTCTCGAGCTGGCCAATGTACTCTAGAAATCAAGTCAGTTACCTCATCAAGCGATTACGTTGAAAACAGTAAATTCCATACCCTTTCTGCGAGACCGGAAAGCACGAGCCGAGACCTTGTTGCGGAGCTGACGACGCTCCTTGCTGCTGAGCTTCTTTCCTTCCTCGCTGGCCAAAAGCCTCTCATCCTCGTCCATATCCTGCTCATCCTTCTTGGCCTTGGCCATCTGAGGCAGGACCGAAGCGGGAGAGGGTGAATCATCTGGCGAGCTGGCAGACTGACGCATTTGCTGCAAGAGGCGGGAGATCCGTTCATCCACAGCAGGGTTGGAGGGGCGAGGGGTCTGGCTGTGGGGGGCTGCGTTGTGGTGCATGTGCTCTTCCATTCGGCGCTGCTGCTGGAGATGCTGTTGACGGAGGTACTCATGGTGCTTCTGCTGTTGAGCCGCCTTGGCCATAGCAGCCTGCTGCTGGTGCATACCCGGATACATGCGACCGACTTGGGTGGAGGCCGGGACAACCTCATGGCCACCCAAAGCATTGGGGTCGACGAATTGACTCTTGTTGCTGGGATTGGGGGAGATGAAGTAAGCGGGAACGGCTCCCATGTTGTCGGACTCCAGGTCCATTTCGGAAGGATTACGAGTCGGGGGGCTGTTGAAATCCATGGGAGCATCCTCGCGCTTCAGCTGACTGTTGGCATACATGTCTCCGTTCATCGCAAAACCGGGACTTGGGGCACCATATCCCATGCCGTTCATGTGGTTGAATGTCATGGCATGGGCCAGAGCGCCCGGGGGAAGGCCGGTCTGCTGCTTGTGTTCGTCATACTGGTGACTGGGACCTTGGAATGCGACGGGTGTTTGTTGAGCTGTCGTCGAGGCAAATCCAGCACTTCGTACTTCGCCTGCGTTGAACTCAGTGCTTGGAAGGGTCGGCTGACTAACCAGGGCGGTCTTGGCCCGGGCTGGCTCTGCGGAGGTGTAGGCAAGTTGATCGAGGTTGAGGAAGGTTTCGATGTCCTGTTCGAAGGATGTAGGCGCGACGGCCGGATGTTCCGCCAATGTAGCCATGGTGAGGAGGATGTGTGAAAGGGTGGTTTGAGTAACGCTGCCGGGTTAACGAGAGCGAGGAGCAGCGCGTTTCGCTTAAGTGCACGGTCGGAACAGCCACAGGGGGTAACGAGAGACGGTAGGATGATCCGGGAGATTGAAAGGGGGGGAAGAGTCGGTCAAAGATGTTACTAGTAGTAATCACGGAAACACAAGTAGTCTATGAGGGATATCGAAACAATAGGCAGTACAATAACGTAACGATGACAGGTAGTGGAGAGAAATAAGATCTTTGAAAGGAGTATAGTAGTGGTAGTGGTAGTATGTGGTGGTGGTGATGGTAGAGAGATGGTAAAATTGGAGGATCGACCCAAGTTGGCGGACGGACGGGATGAGCGAGTTAATGAGGGAGGGAGGGAAGGAGGGAGGAATGGATGGATCCCGCGAGGAGCTGGAGAGAGATGCCGGGCAGTGGGTAGACTGGAGTGAACGAGCGCGCCGGGGGAGGGAGCAGCAACAGCAGCAGAGCGCAGCAGCAAAGGAAGGACGGCAGCCGAGCGAGCGACGGAGAGAGCCAGGGGAAGCGAAGAGACCAGGTGGGCAACTTCTCCACGCCAGGAATAGAAATCAGGTAAAAGCTTGCGCGTCCTTTGGCTGAGTCAGCGGCTAATGGGGTCCGCCCCGCTCGGTGGTGACCGATTATTGGCCTCCTTGTCTGCGCTAAGGCAAGTTCAGTATCTTAGGGCTTCCGGGGAGCAGCACCCTAGAGGGCGGCCTCCACTTCTCCCTGAGGGACCAGCGAATTAGTGCCAGCTAGTACCGGTTTTCACCCGCCCTCCCCTCTGAACAAAAACCAGGTTCGATCAGGAGATCGTCGATAAGATCGGGTGTTTGTTTACTTGCCCCTTGACAGGTGTAGGATGAGGCCTCGGGGTTGCTGTTTTTATTGATTGCTCAGCTACCATTTTGGGCGGACGTGAGGCATGTAGGCCAACCTAAAAGGCCCTCGGGAAAACTCTGTCGGGTGACTTTTTACGAGAATGGGAGTGAAGGCATGCGAGATTTTCCTCACGAGCCGCCCCCTAGATGGTTGCCCCGAAGTCTCTTGCAAATGGACTGACTGTCTTCCCGTCCCTTTTGCCTCCCTTCTGACACCTTGCCGTTTCAAGTCGATTTCTCCGAGCGACTGAAACGGCGGCAGAGGTGAGCACAATTCCAGCTCCCTTCAATGTATTCGCGCCAATCAGACGGGCTGCCGGCCACATTATTGTTCACATTGGGTTCCGATGTATCATCACTTTATGACGTTAGTGGCTCCGGCTGGGCCAATGACGGCCCCAATATAAACGACGTCTTCGATCTGGTCGCAGCAATTGTGATGCACCATGTAGTCCACCAATCGGCACCTGGATTGGAAAGGGGTGAACCGCTGGAGCTGGACTGCCTAGTCTGGAATGTCCTCAGTCTTCATTGCCAACGGGTCTATGGGACGGGCTCTGAGGGGGGGAGGGGAGGGGGAACATGCCAGTCTCGAACGAGCGAAACTATTGATGCTCCTGGTTGACTATCGAGGGTTGAGGGTAGCGAGTCCACAGCCGTTGCTCTGTCTGATGCAAGCGGTGTTCTAGAATGGCCAATGGAGATCTCGACTTCTTCAGAGTGAAATTGGGAGTTTGAGGGAGTCCCCGTCTGCTGGCCCCTGGTGGGGAAAGCGTAACGGCCCCGATTTCTGCCCTGACCGGACCTTGCCCGAGGCAGTTTAGCCCCGGAAACAAAGCTTGGCGCCGGGCTGCCATGGAAGAGCCACTCTCTCTGCTTCTCGCCTCGCGCCCGGTGGTTCGGTCTCAACTTTTGGGTGGCCCATCCCAGCGCTATCGGTCCTGTTAACCCGGCTAGGTAGGTACTAGTCCCTGCTCCACCCCTCCTCGAGAAGTCTGAAGGATTCTCCTCGTCTTTAAACTTTAGGGCCGGTTTCAAGCCCGCGCATTATTCAACGACAGTTGGACAAAAGTACTACTTGAGGAACAGTGGGCGTATCGCCGATGTCCGAGCAGTCACCCTACCTATGTATCTGTGACACCGTGACACATTATTATCATGCCGTCGGGTCGCAGACGGGTGATCAGATAACATGCGATTCCATGGTCCTTGCAAAGGGGCAAGGAAATGCTGATCCGGCCGAAACTTCTGCCGGACCCAATTCTAGACCTTCCGACTTCGCGACTGCTTCGGATGCGAATCAATGGATGAAACTTCTCTCAACGGGGGAAATGCCTGTCCTTGGGCCGTTCCACCAGTCCCAGGAAGGATACTGCAGTCTGGTACTAGGTACTCCGTAAAGCCGAGTTGGATCCAGGCCTGGTTGTGCGCTCGAGGGTTGACTTGGCCCTAGGTCCTACTAGTCGAGCAAATCTTTTCCTAGCTCCAGAGCCCCTGATGGGCGCAGCCGGTGCCGCAGTGTCGCGATAACCTTAATAGGCAACCGAGACGATAAACTATACCGTTGCAGTTCCCTAGCGTTCCTTCTATGGCAGATCCTGGAGGTAGTCTCGTACGAATTTTTCCTCTGGGATCTATTTGTATATCTGTGGCTGAGACTGAGCACGACGTGGATATGAAGAAGAAAAAATAGTAGCACGGTTGTTCTACTGTCCCCCGAGGATTGACCGTGTCTTGTTTCAGGTGCTCGAGCCCTATAAGGCTTTCTGCGAGGCTGCCTTGTGGTGTAGTTGGCTTGATGAATCATCAGCAACCAAATTTGAAGAATGGGAGTAGTGCTAGTGCTACCATGATTTTAGCCCGATGTACTGCTGTCCGGACATCTTACAAGAAAGGCAACCATGCTGAAAGCAAGCAAAGCAACCGTTCGCAGCGCTTCCTTGCACTCAGACCATTCAAGTTGCACGTGCAGTCAGCATTGCATTGCAACTCTATAAATTGCCACCACATACCAATGCTCCAAAGGACGTAAAGGTGAACAATAATGACATGCAAAATGTAATGTTATGACCTCACCCGATGTGTTGGTCCAGCGACCGAAAGCGGCAATGCTGTGATATCACTGCACAACCACCCCTCCAATCTCTACCCCAACACCCCAGAAATCACAATTATAGCACACATACATTTCAAAATGCACAGTAGATTATGTATACATAGTGCAGTAGGTGCCAGTCACACCATTTTCAAATTACATAGATCCATAATTCATCACATATCAATCCCAGCCCACAGATACATCCCAACCAACCAACCAACCTTCCTTTTCCCCCCCCAACCCAAGAAAAGAGAATTAATCATTCCTCCGGAACCTCCTGCTCATACTGACCATACTGAGTCTTCGATCCGCCCTTCTGGCCCGCAGCCCGAGCTCTCGGATCTCCAGGCTGGAAGCTACCAGAGGAAGCATGACCACCTTGAGAAGCGATATTGCGCTGGGAGAGTCAGCCCCCCATCCATAACCCCCCATCCCCCACATATTAAAAAAAAGAGGGAGAGAGAGAATAGTATGTATATACTAAACGCACCTGTTTATCAGGATCCATACTGGCGAATCCTCCCGAGTGACTCGACTGGCCACCCTTCTTGGCGATATCGGCTACTTCGTCGTAGCTTCGGTTGGCGAAGTTGCCGGGGTTGGTGTTGGATGTCATTTTCTAGTTTTCTTTTCTTTTTTGGGGTTGGATATGGGTGGTTGGGTTTGATGGTGGTAGGTAGTATGCAGATAGATAGATAGATAGATAGATTAGATCTGATGATTCTAATCCCAAGCTCCAGTTACAGAAACTACTATATATATACCCAACCCGACTGAATCGAACGATATATTACCAAGAAAACCGAGGCCTGGGATTTCAAGCTGTTTATATAGAATGATGGCTCTTAGTAGTTTCTTTCGTAATGTTTCTACACAATTGTACTTGATAGTCTTGATAAGTGAAAGCAAGTTAAATATAGACGGTAACTTGGTAAATATGGGAATATGATCCATCTGGAAGGGCTGAGTATCTCTCTATATGCACCCAAAAAACACATGCAGCTTGCCCTGTCGGAACTAAGCCCTAGAAAATGCCCCCCTAACAAGTGAGACAAGGCAAGATGGCCGAGTGGTTAAGGCGATGGTCTTAAGATCCATTATCGTGAGATGCACGGGTTCGAACCCCGTTCTTGCCATTTTTTGTCCGTCACTTTGGACCCCTTCGATAATCACCTTGATCACACTCTCCTTGCCTTGTCTCACCAGCTCAAAAGCTTCCTCGGCCTGCTCAAACTTGAACCTGTTCGTAATGAGTCGCTTGACCAATCTTTCCGCTAGCAATGAGATCCACAGCGGTCGGGTAGCACCCCGTGCTGTATCGGATTGAAGTGCGGATGGACAAGTCGCGTATACACGCGACCTGTCTGCAGGAATAGGTTGGGTAGATTGCATCCAGAGCGAGATACTAGCTGTCCGGATAGATAATATCTTGATAACTATCTTACTAAAACTAGATATACCAGACTAGTTTATTAATATATTTATATACATTTAATAATAGTCTTAAATTTGGATTCTAGAATTAGCTTCACCAAGCTAGATGACTAATTAAAAGAACTAAATAATAAAGCTTACATCACATAGCATATCTTTTTTTTATATAAAAAAATATTAAAAAAACTATCAGATTTAATTATAATAATTGGAAATTTTTTATTAATATTTAAAATAGAACTTGCATTTTATAATCTATTTTTATTATTTAAACTAATATTAAGTGCGTGACATTGAACCAACAAAACACAGAACTGAATAAAATGAAACAAGCGCGAAGAAAATAATTTAAAAATTATATTTTTAGAAGTACCTCACAAAACTAGGTAAGATATTAAAAAAGACAAAAAGAAATATTCGATAAAAAGGAATAAATTAAAATATATTTATTATTAAATTAAAGATTTTATTAATTAATTTTTTATAATTAATTTTAAAATTTTGGTTTTATATGTTGCCTGCGGGCGGCAATAGCGGCCATCCTGCAACTGCGATTTTGTTGTTGAAATATATTTATATTATTTAAAGCCCTTGAGGATACTCAAGTCCATATTTCTAGTTTAAACATTATTATCTCAAGAATTATT
Source organism: Aspergillus sclerotiicarbonarius CBS 121057 (assembly GCA_003184635.1). Lineage (NCBI taxonomy): Eukaryota > Fungi > Ascomycota > Eurotiomycetes > Eurotiales > Aspergillaceae > Aspergillus > Aspergillus sclerotiicarbonarius. The sequence continues at coordinate 321,289 of KZ826344.1, read as the reverse complement.
AATTAAGACTAAAATACATTTATCACAGATAAATTACATTAATAATATTGTATTATTTCTAGTACAATATCAACAATATAATTAGATACTATAAATAGAATAAGAGATTTTCTGCTTTCTAGAATTTTTCATTTAATTCTAAGCTACCATGAACTAAAACTCCCAAGTCACTATATCAGAGACTAATTAATAGTATAAGACCTAATTAGATCTACTCTTGCACTAATATATTAGAAAGACTAGTGATTTATAGATTATCAATCTCTCTTAATATAGCTTAGCAGAACTCGGATGGTACTTAGAATAATAATAAACTTTCACTCAATAGTGTACAGGCTGGGAATTATTAAATCTACTATTGTATAAGAAAAAATCATTGCTCTATATTTTTCCTCTTATAGCTGATGACTACTAAGTTTTTGATTCTTCAGTGGGCTGTTACTCGTGTTAGATAAAGTATAGTGTTATCCAACCATTACATTACACCCAGTGAATACCAACATCACAACCATCATACCTCAAGAACCAGACCTACCTACCTATCTAAAGTCATGATGTTGCTACTGACATCAACGCACGTAATGAACAAACCATAATCCAACACCACCCACCTAATCACCGATTCTTTGTTCTCCATGAAAGAAAAACAAAAACAAGATATCGTTCTAGCATTCAATACCTGATATTGGTTGATACTGTGGGCACATCGCCACATGGAGGGAGGTGGGTTTGATAAGTTCCGTGGGACGGAGCCCGGGGTTTGTCTTGTTTGGTGTTGGGTTATGGGTGCATTGGTGGTCTAGATTTATTTACTTCATACTAGTCCTTTGTATATGCTAGTGTGCTGTGTTTTGTGGCTGGTATTGCGTGATTGCGTGATTGCGTGATTGCGGAATTGTGGGATTGGATTGTGTTGTGGGCGGCTTCTAGATGCGAGCCTATTCTTGGGAGATGAGGTTGGGGATACGTAGGGGGCGGTTGTTTGTCATGTCATGTCATGTATGGAGTCAGTGGCGAGGTTGGGGGATGGTGATTGGTTTGGGTGCTTGTTGGTAGTGTGGCCTCAGTAGAGGTTATTGGGTAGGGGATGTGTAATGGGGGATTTGTTCTGGACTTGGTCTAGGTTTGGGGCATATTTCGATTGTGTGTACTATATTGGGTTGGTTTTATGTGGAGAATATCGCTGCGTAGGATTGGAATTGAAATGGTATGGCAATGTTTAGACTTCATAGCTGGTGTGCATCTGACAAAATATATGTAACATCACTGTGTCTATTGCCAGCCTGTGCTGCCCTATTATAATCATCGCGTCGTAATATCATAACGTCTGATACATGTCCATCTTGATCAACGCCTCATTGACCACTGTACAAAACCCATTGCATGTATGAAACCGGCTGGATATTCTTTGAGATAGCGGGTGTATCGACAAACGCTTATCCTAAAGAATGCCACTAGAAAAGAGGCATATTGACGGTATTGACATAGTCGATGTTGCTATTGACCGACTCCACACGCTCATGACACGTGCCAAAGATGCGGTCCCAAAGGCGAGTCTGCTTGCCGTAGTTGTGGCTCTTCCGCCACCCTTTGCGGTGGTGGAGGTCGTGATCCTCGATGACAATCTCGGCGTCCAGCATCTGCAGAAACCAGCTCAGCGTCGAAGGCACCGTCATGTGGACACGAAGACCGCTATGCCCAAAGACCTCAGCAAACGCAACGTATTCATGGCAGATCCACCATTCATAGAAGCCCATAGGCAGACCCAAAAATCTGAGACTCAGGTAGGTCATCAACGGCACTCCGACCATGTCGAAGAACTCCTGTTCATGGTCCGCATAGGCGGCGAGGAGGGGGTTGGGGTGTTTCGTGAGATGGTGGGTGCGATGGTACTTCCAGAGGAAGCCCACGTCGTGCATAAGACGGTGGTACCAGTAGAACCAGAAGTCCAGCACAATCCCGTAAAGGCCAATCTCCAAAGGGAGCCATGCCCAGTTCATGTCCATGGGTGCTTGGCTGGCGTTGTAGGAGAGATAGATCGACAGAACTAAGCGAGAGCCGGTTGTCTTGTACAGCGAGGCAGCAACTTTCCCCACACTAACATCAGGAACACCGTCGCGCTCATGCTGGTCGCCATCAAAGAAGCCATAGGTATGGCCAAGGCGACGGAGGATACGGATTTGGTAAACAAGGATTGTGTTGAACGAAAAGAAGTAAAGGTTGAAGATCGCGAAGAGGCCGAGGTTGCGGCCCATGTATGAAACATAAGCCTGATTGATCGCGAGCGGAATGAACGAGTAGAAGAGCACCCAGAAATTAAGAGACAACTGAGGCATATAAGGCATCTTGTCCTGCTTGGAGTGTACCGGTACCTCCTGGTTGAGTTCAATGGGATGGGCGTTGAGCAGCTCGAGTGCCCAGTGGCTAATGTTCCACTGGTCCCGGTTGGCGGTACGCCATGTGGACTTCATCGAGTCTTTGGGATTGCGTGTGGTAGTCATGACGGCGGTGTTTTCCCTCCTAATCATGGTCTGTCTTTCCAAATTGACACGGCCTGCTTTATACCATCATCGAATATAGAAGCCTTCGGAGGCTCGGAAGGAGATATACCACAGCATGTGAAAGCTCTACATTAAATCCAAGATGCAAGCATCAATGTGCGGATCCCTTTTCCCAACAAAATATCAGATGCACATAGAGGTATCAGACATTGGTTATGGTGGGAGCCTCTTTCACCTAAAGGAGCAAATGATGGACATGGAGAACTACCCGGCACATGAAGCCAGTGCATGTTGAATGCTTGGGACATGTTGACCCCGCGTTACTGAGCCTCGGAACCCTTGGAAGCACCGAGGATCGTCTGCAGATCGCATGTTCACACATATTTTGTGTAGGGTCGCCAATCACAGGTGGAGGGGGAGGAGGAAGAGGGATGATCGACTGTCTGGGTCGGGAGATCCCTATACTTGGGCCTTCCGGGTAGGGTGGGCTCGCATCTCTTTCCAGTTCAGGACTAGCCTTCGTCTCGCTTGACTCTCGAGTCTTGACCCTGTTGCATGTGATTGTCCGAGCCTCAGGGACTGTTCTGCAGGAACAGCAATGCTTTGCCGAAGTGACAATTCCCGAGTCAGGTCATGCCTGAGGAACGATGGTCGGAGTTGGGATGCGCTTGCTTGCTCGACCTGGAGGATGGTGTGACCAGGGCGCTAAACCGTTTTTGGATTCCACAGACACCTCAGGCTCTCAAACTATTGGCGCCTATGTGAGGCATTAGGTCTTGTGGTTGATTGAGACTGAGCAGCTTGGAACCCTATGAGAGGAACACCCTGGATTAGATGACAGATTTTCTTCCCTTTCCTCATTCTTCCTCCCGGTGCCGTTTGCATGGAACGCTGTGAAGGGTGAATTCACTCAATAAAACAACAGTGCCCACCGCGTTCTTCTACAAGAAAATATGATAGATCCCTATCATCATGGCACATCCAATATTCTGCAACAGAATTGGAATCCGTGCCCTTGCTCAATGCACCAGGAGGATCCTAAAGAAAATGCCTTGTGGCCTGTGCTGCCTTTCCAAAGACATGCACAACGTTTGACACATGAACACATCCCGTAAGCCTCATGGTGTTCTTCACTAGCGACCGGAGAAGCAGAAAGATTATCGACAAAGCTCACACAATTACAGAGCCTGGTTCATTATACCCCACTCCTATGGTGCTGTCGGCTTCGACCGGGCTTGTCCTAATCAAGTAATCCAAAACCACTCCGCTCGGAGAATTAAACCAAGTCAAAGGGGAGAATAAGGTGTCAGGAAGATGCTATGAGTCAAGGAGTCAAAACATCTCGGTGGCTTGCCACCTGCTTCCCCAATCGTGACTTTGTGGCAGATCGGCTATTCCCGTTTGGGACCCCGACTGCACAGATGAGGTCCATAGCGGCCATCCCGCTGCCGGAACGCGACCTCACCAATGATCCAGAGGCCAGTTGTGTGGAGACTTGAGTTATGCGATGCAGTAGTCATACGCAGGCCAGGCCCTGGAAACAGGTGCACCAACCCAGAGGCATTTGCTGGAATGCCGATTTCACAGTTATCACTGGACGATCCCCCTGCGCTTATCGAGGACTATGAAAGGGAAGCAGGAGGCTATAGCTACACGTTCTTTTGGTGAACTAAGTTTCAACTGCCTGCAACCAACTCTTTACATTCAATTCCCTCAATTCCAGACCCAGGGCTCTTTTATCTGATCTGATCTCCCAAAACATACTTCACTATGAAGAATCAATCCATCATTGCTACTTGCAAACAGACCCGGTTCCATCTCCACGATAAGGCGTCGCAAGAGGTATGCGGTCTGCTGATACGAAATGGCGACTGTATGAGGATGCTAATACCAGAGCTGTGATACCATAGGTCGATGTAGAGGGACTCACCATCGCGGTTTCTTCTACCTCGAATGAAGACAATGTTCCGATATCGAAACCCAAAGGGAGATCAAAGACCAAGGCCGAAGCAAGGGAGCTTATAGTTGATGCACATCTGCGTCTAAAAGCAGGCGTCTGCTACGGATTAATAGGCCGAAATGGAACCGGAAAGTCGAGTGGGTTATCTCTGTCTGGGCGATGGTAGATGGAATGAGAAGTGAAGGTTGGCACTAACGCTCTTTCTTAGCACTTCTGCGAGCCATGGCCGACAAGCTTGTGCCGGGTATACCGCACGCCACCCGTATCGCCATCCTGCAACAGACCGACACTCAAGCACAGGATAGCCTCGATACTGAAGTTCATCGAAACAACAATGACAACGATGGGTCACAGAGGAAGGTGCTGGAGTATGTCATGAGCAGCGATCATTATAAGAATAAAGTGGTTCAAAAAATGGACTGTAAGCTGTCGCACACATCAGAGCTGCTTCATTGCATGACCACTGACGGTTTCTTTCCAAGTGTTGTCCAAGAGCTTCGAGTCAGATGATCCATTGCAGCCTGTGAGGGCTATTCGAACCGTCCGCCATGCAGATGCAGAAAGAAATCTTTTCCTGGCTCAAAAAATGGCACACTTGAAGAGCGGAGCAAGAGGACTGCAAGCACGGAAGGAGCTGAAATCTGCCGAATCTAGGATGAATGTCTCTTCAGAGCTGTAAGCTCCCTTGGTCTAAAGTTTAGCTACATTGACTAAGCTCTGCACCCAGGTTGTACCAGACAAAGGAGTCAATAGACGCAGACACAATCCAGGAGGACACCCAAGCTGCACTGGAAACTTTACAGGACCTACAGTCTCAGTTTGAAGCCGTGAGTACTACGTGTTGCAAGAGTAATCAACCCTCGCTGAGAATTCCAATGACAGATGAATGTTGTCGACACCGAGCAACAAGCCCGTCAAATCCTCACCGGTCTCGGGTTTCAAGAGGCGACGCTCAATAAATCCTTCTCGGAATTGTCTGGTGGCTGGCGTATGCGGTGTATGCTAGCCAGCATTTTGATACAGAATCCAGACGTCATGATTCTTGACGAGCCGACGAATTTCCTCGATCTCCTGGGCGTCGTCTGGTTGGAAAGATATATTCAGCAGCTTCGCGAATCTGCACGGACGACTTTACTGATAGTATCACACGATAGAGACTTTTTGAATGCTGCTTGCGAAGAGATAGTTATTCTGCGGGATCAAAAGCTCTCTTATTTCAAAGGGAACCTCTCCGCGTACGAGAAGGATCTCGAGGAGCAGAAGCTGTACTGGGGCCGTATGAAGGAAGCCCAGGACCGTCAAATTGCACACATGGAAGCAACCATCCGCGACAACATCAAACTAGGGAAGAAGACCAACGATGATAACAAGTTGCGCATGGCCAAGTCACGGCAGAAGAAGATCGATGATCGGATGGGTATCCAGGTCAGCGCGACTGGCGGACGCTTCAAACTGAACCGGGATCTTGTTGGCTATCACCTCACAGCACGGGCGGAAATTGAGGTTCCAACGGATGAACGTGGTGCCTCGATGATCCTGCCGGATGCTTCTGAGTTGCGATTTCCCGGCCCTCTGATATCCCTGGAAGGGGCTGTTTTCAGCTACAATCCGCGCGAAGCTGTCGTCTTGAACAGAATCGACCTTGTAATGCACATGGGGGATCGCGTGGGCATCTTGGGGCTCAACGGAAGTGGGAAATCGACTCTGGTGCGTCTCTTGACCGGAGGAGCTATGCTGACACGAGGCAAGGTTACTACTCATTCAAGATTGAAGATTGGATACTACGCACAACATTCTATCGAGGAGCTCCAGGAACGGGGCCTATCAGATCCTGACCTGACTGCATTGGCGTTGATGGCACAGGAGACCAATGGGGCGCTAAATGAAGGCGAAACCAGGGGTCTGTTAGCAGCATTAGGCCTCCAAGGCAGGATAGTATCCGATGTTCCCATACATCGACTATCAGGGGGTCAATTGGTGGGTACAGCCCTCTTTGTTTTTTCTGATCGGACTAACTTGCCATTAGGTTCGGCTCTCACTGGCAAAAGTTCTGTGGAACTCTCCACATCTGCTCATTCTGGACGAAGTTACCACTCATCTGGATTTCTACACGGTTACAGCCCTTTCTTCCGCCCTCTCGAGGTTCAATGGGGCCATTCTGCTAATCTCGCACGACCGTTTCTTGGTCCGATCGGTAGTCGAGGGAAAGCGAGACCTGGAACATGACCTGGAAGAGAACTTTGAAGGCATCGAGGAAGAATCGGATGAACAACCCAGTCGAAGACGGACCGTGTATGTACTGAAAGCAGGCCAGCTCAAGGAACAGGAGAGTGGCGTGGAGCAGTTCGAAAAAAGCCTGGTCCGGCGGGTTCACAAAATGCTGTGCCCGCCCGGGTAACATGTTGTACTGGGTGCATGTATGCAGACAATCATGTAGGCACAAGTCGGACGAAAGATGGGATGGAGGGGAGCAAGTTGCCCCTGGCCCAGGGACTGGCTCCGGATGGCAGCCCTATGCGGGGGGGCGAAGATCTCGGCCTGTTGCCTAATCACGTTGGCCGTCCCACGAATCCCGGCTGGGTCGACCCAACCGTTTTTTTTTCTTTTTGCCGCCTTCTTTTGTTCTCTCGCTTCCTGTCATCAACAACAATTGTCCCCTCCTGAGTCTTGTTTTTCGAAATGTCCGCTAAAATGGAATAACACACGCTTTGCCCCCGTTATACCCCAGAGCTTGCCTAAACTATAAGAGACTAGGACAGCCCGCTAAACCAGACGTTATCTTTGCCCCCTGCTATCGTCCGCGACCCTTACTTAGCTAAACCCTGCGTTGCTACTATCGATCTATTGACTACGGTGCCACTACTTGCTGCACGCCATTCTTCTTCAAGATCTCCATCTACTTACTACCATTCAAGCCACCTTTTCCACCGGTGAACTTGACCCTACTGCCTTGGTTGCATTTTACCTCGAATCGAAATATGAAGCATTATCGCACACGACTCAGAACCTTTCAGATTTTGCAAAGTCCTTGTGGGTAGCGGTGTGCGCCCTCCCCCAGCCGGATTTCCCGCCTCCGGTATCCCCTCGAATTGAACCTTGTGACCGCGAATTATTTCCGATTTCTTTGGGATTGGTCTGCAGCTGCAGACCTGCTGTCTGCTCCGCTTGACTGATTTGGTTCGCGCCGCTTCGTTAAGCCCGCGCGGTTCCTGTCAGCATGCCTCGTGAGTCTTGCCCTGCTTATCTTTCTTTCTTCCCCGATGGGAGACGTCAGATATGGCCCTGTCTTGCCCCTTGCGTCTCTCAATGCTTAAGAAAAGCCACGAGGATCTGGAAGACGGAAAGATCGAGGCATATATCACCATGAAGGGCCCGTTGGGCTGACAGGGTGGATGCTTAGCTCAAGGCTGGCGGCAGCTTCTCGGTCGAAGCCTAATGGCGGTGCTTCCGCCATTCAACTTCCTTACGCTTCATTATGCCTACTTTATTGCGACCCCGTTGATCTGTAGCGCCATCTTCTGGGGCTCTGCCACTCCATCGCGCAGCGTCTCATACGTTGACTCCTTATTCATGTGTGTCAGCGCTATGACAGGTGCTGGCTTGAACACCGTATGTTCGGCCCTCCTCTCTTTGATGGTGCTTTTAATTTGACTCTCAACAGGTCGATCTTTCTTCCCTGAACTCGTTCCAACAGTCTGTTCTCTTTGCGCTCCTCTTTTTGGGGCACGCTATCCTCATCTCAATCACGGTGCTCTTTGTCAGGAGGAGCGCCTTTCAGGCCAAGTTCAAAGGCATCTCACTCGAGCGTGCACGTAAGAAACTAGCTCAACATATGATGGGACATGGCCCCTCGCTTGACCCAATCCAAGAAAGCGGTGTCAGCGTGGATCAACGTCAGCCGGCAAACTCAGACGATGCTAGTTATGGTGTCAAGCCTACAGTGACAGCAGAGGTTGCACCTGCGGAATCCAGCAACGAAGTATCAGATGATGACCCTATCCAATGGGTTGACGATGACCAAGTCACGCTCGGCCAGATGAAGGCACGCCAAAACCATCATCAACATCGGGTATTTCCCATGGTAGGCGTTGGGGCTCGACTTGATTTGAACAATCATCCCCGAGACGCTACGCCGAGATTGGCCCAGAGTGAAGAAGACAACCTGCCCGCTCTCAAGGGCTTCATCAAAGGAACCCAGAAGTACTTTATGTCGAAGGGATCCATCGCGCGAAACTCCCAGTTTTACGGACTCACGCCTGAAGAGCGGGAGAGATTGGGAGGCGTGGAGTATAAGGCAGTGTCATTTTTGCTGGTGATAGTCGCTCTCTATTGGGTGCTAACTGTCCTTGGTGGTATCATTGGGATGGGTACCTGGCTGGCAGTGAACCACCCGGATATCTCTCGAACGAATGGCTTGTCGCCTTTCTGGACAGGCGCATTTTTCGCTGTTTCCGCCTTTGTAAACAGCGGCATGTCGCTCTTGGATGCAAACATGACTGCATTTCAGACGAAGTAATAATCTGCCCCATGTATTCTGTCTCTGGAGACATACTCACCGTTTTTAGTGCATACCCGTTGCTCACCATGGCATTTCTGATCCTTGCTGGGAATACGCTTTACCCTTGCATCCTACGGTTCATTATTTGGGTCTTACGATGCCTGATCCCAAATACGCCGTCGTGGGCTTCGTGGAGAGTTACGCTTGACTTCATCCTCGACCACCCCAGAAGAGTGTGTAACCAGAATCCAGTTTCTGACCGTTTCAATTGCTAACTCGAGCTCAGGTATACACAAACCTTTTCCCAAAGCGACACACATGGTACTTGTTTGGTACTATCATCATTTTGAACGCAATTGATTGGGCGGGTTTTGAAGTCCTTTCGATCGGAAACAAGGAAATTGAATCCTTGCCCAAGGGCTATCGAGTCTTGGACGGATTGTTCCAGGCTTCCGGTTCGTACCCTTATTTTTCCCGTTGGTGATTCAAGCATCTAACCTCATTTTTGCAGCTGTACGTGCTGGAGGCTTCTACGTTGTTACTATTTCCGATCTCCGTCAGGGACTGCTCGTTCTATATGGTAAGAATATCCTCCAAACTGTTGGCTAGTACTGAACTAACGTTTCACAGTTCTCATGATGGTCAGTTCTATAGTGGTTTGCGATTCATAGGAAACTCGAGCTAACTTTATGTGTAGTATGTGTCAGCATACCCTGTGCTGCTCACAATGAGGTTTGTGATCTGTGCTCTCGTCTTGAATGACATCCGCTAATCGTCTCCAGAAACACAAACGTGTACGAAGAGCGCTCCTTGGGGATTTACGCCCACGACAACAAGGATGATGAGAACGAAGGAAAACCTTCCCCGAACATGGCCATCCAGCTGATCAGGCACCACCTGCTCGGGCGACAGTCTACCCCCGAAGCATCCCGCAGTTACTTCGTCCACCAGCAACTGCGCTCTCAACTGAGCCACGACCTTTGGTGGATTGCGCTTGCGGTCTTTCTCATTGCCATCGCAGAATCCTCCAACTACAGCCACATGCCCGTGGCATACTCGACATTCAATATTATCTTTGAAGTCGTCTCCGCCTACGGTTGCGTCGGCATCAGCGTGGGCTTCCCCGGCTCGAATGCCTCGTTCTGTGGCTCCTGGCACGCCATCAGCAAGCTGATCCTGGCTGCTGTGACCCTCCGAGGACGCCACCGCGGTCTTCCCGTCGCCATTGACCGGGCCGTCATGTTGCCCAACGAGTCGCTCGAGTGGGCGGAAGAGGAAGATGCTGCCATGCGGCGCGAGCAGTCTCGCGCTTGGGGCAGCGATAAGATGCCCGTGGGATCCGTCTAGACTCCGTCTCCCACCATGGCTCGATAGAATATTGACTCGAACATCGAGTTGTACAGCGGAAGTGCCGATACATGAGGGGATGGTATAGTGATATAGAGTGAGTGTGGTTGATCCAAAAGTTTTGTTGTCTCTTTCTGCTTGATTATTGTGATTATTATTTTTATGTGATTTTTTTGTTGGTCATTTTGTGTTTTGAGTCGTTTATCTTCATAGTATATGCATGAAGATAAATTGAATCTTTTGCACATGGTTCTTTGTTTATAGACATGTTATTTCAAGTCATTATGATTCACTACAGTATACTATAGAAGGTCTCATACCGATTCTAACTTTTGTATTGACACCAACAAACCAGATAAGGCGTATCCCAGATAGCTACAACTGATATCAAATATAGCGTATAACAATAAAATATAAAGAGAAAAAAAAAAGAGAGAGAAAATTACATGATGGACAGCTTAATCCTCCTCTTCTTCGAACTCAAGCACGTCCTCATCTTCGTCCTCCTCTTCCTCTTCTTCCTCTTCCTCGTCTTCATCACCTTCACTGTCGTCATCGGAACCCTCCACTTCCTCGTCATCGTCATCACTGTCATCGTTCTCACTAACCACATCATCCATAGCAGCGTCCTTACTCTCCTCTTCCTTCTCCTGGGCTCTCCGCTTCTCATCCTCCCGTCTACTCTCCTCCAAAAGAGCAGCCTTCTCCTCGCGCAACTTCCGCTGGGACTTCACGAACGCGCCCAATGGCGTCGTCTCCCAGTCGACGTCCTTCAGGAAGGTGTCCACCTCGGCGCGATTCCTCGGCGTATAAGAAACGCTTAAGCGGCGTTCCTCGATCCAGCGTGCATTAGACTCGACCTTCTGCACCAGGAGCAGGATCATCTGGTTGATCTTGGTGTTCTTGTTGCCGCCGGACCGGGAGCTAACTTGCTTGAGCCAGCGCTTGAGCGAGACAACGATGGGGACGGAGAGTTCGGGGAAGGCGATGTGTTTGGTCCACAGGACGAAGAACTCGGAGAGGAGCTCGGCGACTTGTTCGCCGACGCCGTCTTGGTAGACCCGGGAACGGAGGTAGGATTTCGGGGCGCGGATCGTCGTGTTGAAGTCCATTTGTTTCAATGTGCTGGATTTAGGGGGCTTGCGCATCTCGGCGAGGTTGAGGACTTCAACGAGCATGGACGCCAGGGGGATGTAGGTGCCGGTGGCGCGGGAGAGGCGGAGGAGGGAGCGGGTGAGCTGGAAGCGCAGGGGGAAGTACTGGGCAGTGGGGATGAGGCGCATCGCGCCGATGGTGATCTGCACGACGGGGTAGATGAGGGGGCGCATGGCGGATTGTTTGCCGGCCTTGGCTTCGACGAGGCCGTCGCAGTGTTGGGAGAGGACGCGGGACCAGAAGTCGAGCGAGTGGACGTATTGCCAGTTGTAGACGGTCTTGTAGGATTCCTTGGACGTGTTGGTGATGCTGCTCCGGAGGTGCATGGCGAGCTGGCGGATGAAGTTGAATCCGGTGGTGTAGGAAACGTTCTGGTCGACGCCCCAGAGCTCGGCCGCGGAGTTCTTCATCAGGTTCACGCCGGGGAGGGTGTGGACAGTCGTGTTCCGGCTACCCTTGACGACACCCTCGTAGGAGGCCTTGAGGACGGTCTCTTTCAGGCCGGCATCGCCGATGACCATCAGGCGGCGGAGGAGAAGGAAGGCGGTGATACGGGTGGCCTCGGTGGTAGCGACATCCGCCCAGATAGCGACAACGGTCTTGATGAGGACCTTGAGCAGCTTTCTGAACTGGAGGAGGTAAGGAAGCATGGGCTCGATGGAGGAGAGGGTAAGCTTCAGGGTCTGTTCGTCGGTCAGGTTGGTGAGCAGCTCGTGGACCGACGATGTGTGCGACTTGATGAGGGGTGTGAGGGTCTTGAACTTCTTCGAATCCAGCGACACCTTGACCTTGCCGGAGGCGGTCTCCTTGACGGGGAGGTGGTGGTTAAGAACGCGAGGGACATTTCCGAGGGCTGTAACAAGGACCTGGTGGTACACATCGGGGTCTGAGATCGAGTACTTTTGCTCGTTGTCCGCGTCGTTGATGTGGGCGGCGGCGCGGAAAGCAAGGACGGTCTGTCGCATCGCACGGATCGAGTGCTGCTCTTCCATCAACTTTTGCCACTTCTTCACCATCGGGATGGTGAGGGTGTCTGCCGTCTCCTCCTCTTCCTCTTCTTCCTTGGCGGCCTTCTTTTTCTTCTTCTTTGCCGGTCCCTCCTCCTCCTCCTCTCCTTCGCTCAGCTCGTCCACTTCTGCGAGGTCTCCGTGGTCACCGAAGTCGAGCAGTTCGGAGTCGTTCTCCTTCAGGTACTTGTAGAATTCGGGATCCTTCTCCTTCAATGCCTCGAGCTGGTCCTTGTGTGCGGTGAACGCATCGGCGTCGCTGGACTGGGAGGCCGCGTCGTCGTCATCGCTAGCACCGTCCTCCTCAGCGCTGGAGGCTGCAGAGGCCTCCTCGTCGTCCTTCTGTTCATCGGAGCGCTTGCGCTTGCCAATCTTGGGTGTGACATCCTTCTTCCGAGCCTTCTTGCTCAAGTCCGCGGCCGAATCGGCAATATCGAAGCCGCCCGCGAAGAAATCGTCGACGTTCATTTCGGCAAAGGCATTCTGCTTCTTGGCCTGCTCGGGGCTCTCCTCCGTGGCGCCCTCGCGATCCGCACGGCTTTTGGCATTTTCGGCCTTACGCTTATCCTTGAGGTGGTTGCGCTGTTTGACCTTGGCAAAGGCATTGCGGCGTTCGAGAACGTCCTTCAGGTGCTTCTTCTCGAACTTCTTGGTGGATTTCTTCTGACCCATTGTGCCCGCGAATATTCCCTAACCGGCAGAGCGGATAGGATCGACTGTGTAAAAAAAGAGGGGATGAAGGACCACGACGACAGTCGAGTGTATCGGAGATCCGCCCAAGAAAAATCTGGAGAGGAAAAAAAGCATCCGGCGGCAGAACCGGGCGGTGAGCGGGGCCCGGCGTTGGCTACCGCCTTTTCCCCCTCTCACGGGCGGCGCCTCTGCCAGTCTCTCCCCTCATCGCCGTCATGTATGCCCAGCGTCCCTTGCCCTATGCCCCGACCCCCTACAGCTTTACCCCCAACCCGGCGTTGGCGGCGTCTATCAGTCTCGATGAGGTGAGTCCGTGTTGCCGGGGTGGCTGGCCCCGTGGCTGACTGTTGCGGCAGGAAGTGAAACTAGCCTCCAGCTCGGCGGAGCGGGACCTCTACGAGTCGTTGGCTGAGATCTACGGCATCATTGTCACCTTGGATGGTCTGGAAAAGGCGTATATCAAAGATGTCGTCACCGAAGCAGAGTACACGGAAACATGCACACGACTCTTGAAGCAGTACAAATCTAGCCTGGGTGACGACACCGTTGCGAATGAGTTTGTCGATCTGGAGACCTTCAAACGCACCTGGGGGGTGAGTAGCACTCTCATTTGTCATGCAACAAAGCTGACCGTTGGCTCGTGTATAGCTGGAATGTCCCCGTGCCACCGAACGTCTCCGCATCGGCCTCCCCGCAACAATCGAACAGGCTTCCCACAGCACACCCGCCGCGAACATGGCTCCGGCCGTAACAGGCCCTGCAGGAGGGGCGTCGGGCAGTTTGATCCTAACGGCCACCGAGAACTTTATCACTTTCTTGGATGCGCTGAAGCTGAACATGGTCTCAAAGGATGCACTGCACCCACTCCTGTCGGAAGTGATCCAGTCCGTCAACAAAGTAACGGATATCGACTTCGAGAACCGGGGCAAGATCATCCAGTGGCTGATTGCATTAAATCAAATGCGTGCAACCGAGGAGCTCAGTGAAGACCAGGCCCGGGAGTTGGCATTTGACATTGAACAAGCCTACCTGGGATTCAAGGCCACGTTGGGTTGAGCCAGTCTTGCCGGAGTTAATAGGTTAATTGCTGGGGTTGGGAAGTGGTGCCTGGCGTTTGGAGTTTGATACCAAACCAAATTAGCTGCATTGTTCTAGAACGTTGCCTGTTCGTGTTTTGCCTCCAGCGTGAATTGCCATCTCTCCGTTCTTATGTCTCTCTTCGGGTGTTCCTTTGGGCCGCCGCGGATCCGATCCGCGGGACAGCCCACGCCAGCCTTTCCTCTTTGGGCAATCCCGACTTTTTTTTTGCTGCCCTGCATCCCAGATTCCCCAATCTTATTTCGCCACAGAGACGGCGAATATAAGGAACAAGACCCAATTCCTGTTGTCTACTTAGGCCTACAACCACCGTAGTCGGACTAATCACCTCCCTCAGACGTGTTCAACATGATAGGCGCCGATCTCGACGAGCCTCTCCACGGTATGTTTCCCCCTCAGTTGCCCTGACAGATGGGAGCGATAATGGACTGATAAGCCGGGCTCAGTGTTCGATCTTCCCCAGATCCATACCAAACCCTCGGGCACCGAACTCATCCAAGCCCTCGACTTGCTAACCGTCCAACCGCGGAGTTTCGGGCCCGTTGCCCTCGAAGCGGGGAAGAGCCGAACGGTCCAGCCGGCCGGAGTGACCCGATACTTAACCTCGATCATCGCCAGCCCGCTCTCATGGCTGAATACTGACGAGCTCCGGGAGGCCGTCTGGGACGCCGCTGCAGCCCGACTCAGCGAGCGCTCCGGTCGAACCGGTATGCAGAAGACATATCTCCGTAGTCCATTGTGCATTTGGTGGCGATTTTCGCATCTAACATGATGTTTGACATAGCCATGCCCGCCATGTCCCGGGTCTTCTCCATCCCCACCTCTGGGGTCGATGAGTTCACACTGACCCTGCACGAACCATCTCTAACAGCCGACAACCTGGGCATGAAGACCTGGGTCTCATCATACCTCCTCTCCCGACGCCTGCACAACCTCCTCGAGACCACCCCCAACCTCGTCCCCTCCGCATCCACCACCCCGAAACTCCACCCGGATAAAACACTCCGCGCGCTCGAACTCGGCGCCGGTACTGGGCTGGTTGGCCTTTCCTTCGCGGCACTGCGCGGGAAATCGGCAACGATCCATCTCACAGACCTCCCGGATATCGTCCCGAACCTGGCACATAACGCGGCCCTCAACGTCGAACTGCTGGACAGAACAGGCGGGGCCGTCACCACCGGAGTCCTCGACTGGTCCGTAACCCCTGACCCGCTTCCCACCGCCGAGGAACAATACGATCTCATCCTCGCTGCCGATCCCTTGTACTCGCCCAATCACCCGAAGTGGCTGGTCGACACGATCACGCCCTGGCTGAGCCGGGGGCTGGATGCGCGAGTTGTGCTGGAGATGCCTCTGCGAGATGCATACCTGCCCCAGATCCAGGAGCTCCGCGAGCGAATGGGACAGCTTGGGCTGGCGGTGGTGGACGAGGGCGAGGAGATCGGATACGATGATTGGGAGTCGGCAGACGGGGGCGCGCTCGAGGTGAGGTGCTGGTGGTCCATCTGGGGATGGAGTGAGAAGCTCTAGGGATGGAGCGATCACAGGTGAATATGATCCACGACGTCACGAAGAGCAACGAGACCCGAAGATAGAGTCTAGAAGTAGACTAGATAGGCCCTGAGCAGACGCCGAAGATTAGATTAGAGCAATAGATTCATCATCAAATGCATGCCATGTCTCACGATGCTTCAATCCCGAATGTACAGCCTTACTACAAACGTTAACTCCGACGTAATCGTGGTTATTCAGACTAATGTCACGCCTGGATCCTTGAAGTGGTGGCCAGCGCCTCAGGTAATACCGTTCTGAGCTGCGTGATAGATGGGACGTTGCTTTGAGATTGAGGCATTGAGGTTGCGGGCCTCATGAAAAACTTTCCTTGTTTAGTTATTCGAGTCATCAGTGATTACTGTGATAGTTCACAAAGATGAGCGGTGGCAACGAGACATACTTCGAATTATTCATCCGCAAACAACCAAAGAGGCAAAACCAACAGTTACAATTTCGAGAGAATGTAGGTTCGTCCTCGGGGGGAGGGGTATCGTAACAACAGGCTTTGATATCAGTTTCACCAACTCTGAACTTAATCTCTCTGCTACTCGACATGATCAATAGTGGAGTAGCAAGAGCCGAGGCATCAGTAGATGAAAGAAAAGAACCATTGGGTTCATTCATTTGATTTTAAGTGCCAAAGGAAAAGTGAGATACTTAGCAGACAGAGCACGGCCTGGAACTGGACAGTAGCTTCTGACGTCGGCGGGATTCAAGCACTGGACTACGAACGATTGGTAGAATATGTTAGGCCAGGAGGAAGAAAGGTAGTCATGGCATCGATCGTCATCAATCATCTCTAACGAATACTACCGAGATGACCAGAATGTCTGTGTCACATACATTTACTTTGTACTACAACTTTCAACAACAGAATGAGCAAGCGAGCACCCACTAACCTTCTTTCAGGCTGCCTGTACCAGCCCAGCCTGGGCAACAGAAAACTGACTCTACCGGAGCCCATACTCACCCCAACCAAAACCTAAATTCCCCTCTTCCATGGATAAATGGACGGAACCTGAAACCTTCCCTCAACCTTCATACACAGTAGAAGATCTATCTATCTATAGATAAGAACCACTCGGCACTTGTACGCCAACACGCACTAAATTAGCGCTTCCGCTTAGTCAGTGCCCCGAATTCCCCACAGGGATCCGGGCAAGGGCACGACTAGGCTGAAGCGCGAGCCCTAGGTAGTTGGGGGAAGAGAGGATCTTGTGGTTTGGGGTTGGTTTGCGGGATGTGACGCGTGGAAGGGAGCTTGGCAGCTTGGCAGGCGAAAGGGTTGGATAATAGGATTGAGTCTGGGTTCGTAGTATTTGCTGGCAGATGGGGTGTGGTCTGTTTTATGGACTCGGGTATAAGGTCTTGATAGCCAGTGAATTTCTATGATGATATGAGATGAGGTATCTAATTCGGATGCAATTATCCTATGATACTATTCTAGGTGCTAAGTACTAGTTACAAGTAAGCGGCGATGTCGAACAGACATCCATGACCTAACTAGCCGCTGTGGATCTATCCACTCTAGTACCACAAAGCCTTGTTCCAGAAGAGGCTTCTGGCGTTGGCCAGATCATCCTGGGTGAGGTACATGGTGTTGTTGAAGACCAGCTGAGTGGCCGCGTAAGAGCCGTTCATGTACTTGGGCCAGTAGAGCTTGTCGTTGGCCCACTTGGTGTTGGGGTTGCCGGTGAGGACGAAGGAGAGGAGGTATTTTTGCATCTTGCGCTGTTGGTGTTGCGTGTTTGTTAGCATGGGGGTGGGTGCTATGGCTATTTTGGGGAGGGTGGGACACGTACGGCAACTGTGGAGTCGACGGATGAGCTGGTGGTGATGGCTACGCCGGCACCGGAGGAAGAGCTGGAGCTGCTGCTGGAGGAGGAGGATGAGAGGGAGTAGGTGGAGTACCCTGGTTTGGTTTGTTTGTGAGTGGGTTGGTTGTGTGGAGGGGATGGGTGTCTTACAGTAGTAGCTTTGGTCGGTGCCGTGAGTGGCCTTTTCGAGGGCGACCATGGCGTTCCAGGTGTTGTTTCCGAGGGCTTCGGTGAGAGCGAAGTTGTGGGCCGTCAGGTCAAATGACTGTCTCATGTCCGCGAAGCGGAGAGCGGAGCTGGAGTAGTCTGAGGCTGGGTAGAGCTTCAGAGCTTCTTCGATGGCGTTGTCGGTAATGGAGGGGAAGAAGATCCGGAGATTGGTGATGATGTCGTTCTCCGAAGAGATGGTGGTCTCGCCCTCGTCAGTTCCGGTATTGGCCTCGTGCTGCTCGTGGGAGATGACGACGGGGCCAGAGAAGTTGAAGTGTTTCTGGTACAGCTGGGCCTCGTAAGTGTCGGCAACGAAGTCTCCATCCACACGGGGCTGGAATTGGTAGTCATAGTCGTCGTAGACGTCGTTGGCGGCATCTGTCAAGTTGGTGAAAGACACACTACGCATACAGGTCAGGTCTCCACCGGAACAGCCAGCGGCAGCCGAAACATTCTGGTAGAAGGCCTCGCCGTGCTCATGACCGGCACCAGGGACGTAGCCGGGGGACATGATGTAGGCGCGGCTGAAGAGCTGCTCGGCATGACCTCCGTAACGGGTCATCTGGAACAGAGGCATGGAGCCACCGGCAGAGAATCCCACGGCAGTGATCTCATCGGGATTACCACCGAACTCGCTGATGTACTTGTGCACCCACTTGAAGGCATGCTCGACATCATAAAGAGCAGTGTTGGGAGTGCCACCCTGGTGGACGAAAGAAGGACCGTTGGTCAGGCCGGTGAAGCCGAGACGGTAGTTGGGAGCAACAAAGACAAAGTCCTTGGACAGGTCGAACAGACCCTCTGGGGTGTTCTGAGACTTGGAACCTGCGGTGAAACCACCTATATAACGGATTGGTTAGTTGTTGTCTTGAGGGAGACGTAGGCTTGTGGGATGCCGTACCGCCATAAGTCCACAGCATCACAGGAAGGTTCCGGCCCTTGGCATTGGCAGGGGCCCAGACGTCCATGTACAAGCAGTCCTCAGCGGAAGCACAGTCCACATCAGATTCAGCAAAGCTGCCATTGTTGATGGTAGTCTCAACAGGAGGCCACTGGGGCTTCGCAAAACGGAGGCCACCGGTGGGCACAGCTGCAAAACGAATGTTCTGATACTTGTAGTAACCAATCGAGCTGTTTCCTGCAGCCGGAGCGAGTGTACAGTAATCAAGAGTGACGGTGGCTGACTCGGAAGACGAGGTAGCAGTAGGTACAGCTGCTGCTGCACCTGCTAAGAGCAATGCAACGTTCAAGGAGCGCATGGTTATAGAGAAGTACAGAGAGAATTGATAGAGTAAAGAGAGACTCAGGTTGATGACTCTCCAAAAGAAGGCCAGGTCCCTTCTTTTATAGCCTTTGGGCCATCCACGCCCAGCGGTCCAGGAAGAAGTTGTACGAATCGACATCGAAATCGTGGGTCTGTAATACTCACTACGTGAGCAGGATGACGTTGAAGGACCCATCCATTTCGTCCTGAATTTTATCATGCCTTGACTCTTCCCATGGTCTCCGATGGGCTTTGCTGTAGTCGCCCGTTGAGTCTATTATGCTCGCATCCGTTTTCGAGATCGGGTTATGATTGGACAGAAGGCTATGCGGTGGACCGATGATGTGCAGAACTAGGCGAGAAAAGCAGTCAGATAACTATCGTATAGGAGCAATGAATATAAGGTTGACCCACTCGGGATCCGCATCTCTTCACGTTAGTTGACAATATCTGAAGTAGGCAGCAACCTCGAGCCATGGCATTGGTTCCAGCCCGTCTGCCAAGCACCCAAAAACGCGTTTCACGAGGGATTTACCCCAAGACGGATAAATTCATATGCGAGGGCAATCCCGGCATGGCTAATCGAGTCACCGAGGAAGTTAGCAGATGCACTGAGTCCACATGTGGCATGTTGGAAGTTGCGTACCACTGAATAATGTCGGAGGTTCCCTACCACGTTGGGGAGGACTCCTGCCAGGGAAGGGAAGATCCTGCTGGCAGATTGTCACAATAAATCGCCTCGGGGCCTATATCATCTCCCTGCAAAGTCTCACCCCCTCACTGGACCACGCATCTCGATCCTGACGGGGTCCTACGTGGGGAGGACCCCGTCATCAGACAAGGCCTCACCATGCTCCCTGTATCCGACGGATATTACCATAAGCCACTAACCAGTGCGATGGCTCCAACCCATTGCTTTTTCATACTGGCGTATAGAAGCGAAAACAAACCTGTACAATACTGTTCGAGGTCTCTCTACTGCCAAGAGAGCACGTCTTGATGTCAGTCCATCTGATAAGAGGAGGACCCACTGAATGCACTCACCGTACGCAGTTGATTAACAGAATCCACAGTATTACCAGGGGTCCCAGTCAACAGTATCAGGTTCGGAATACTATATAAGAATTACCAGCCAAACAAGAGAGCTGAGGGTTGACTGTCCGAGAGGGATCTTGCGGTGGTGGTGGAATCGGGAGCAATGTTGTACAAGATTGACCAGCGAACTCGGAGTGCCTTGAGTCCCGTGATCATGAGCACCAGGAAACAGAGAGCTTTACAAGGTCAGTTCATTTCTCGATTAGCAGCCTTCATCATAAGCCTTCCTAAAACGGTGTGGAATATTCTCAAGCTAATAGAGTACGACACACATAGAGTGGTCGAATCAAGAAGGACGATATAACCTGGTTGGTAGATCTGGTGAGGCCGCACAGAAAGGCCACAGAGCAAAGAGATCAGGTGATTGAAGCTGCCTCCAGAGATGAAGCCTCAGCAGTATTTAAGCCATACCAGTGGATGATCGTGGTTCTCTCTCCTATACTACTTCCTATCAATCTATATTCTCCCAGCCATCCTTCCGCTATTCTTATATCAGTATCGACTCCACTAATCATTTCTATCTGAACAGTAAGTTCCTTCTGATGAGATGCTATCATTCCAGTTTTACCTTTCTCTTGCCTCATTTCCCTACTCCAGTTTGAAGTGGACTTCCAAGAGAGATAACATAATAGTCCTTGCTTTATATTACTCTCCAACACTAACTCTTATTTCACTACCAACTAGACAACCCTTCTCGCAACACACGATGGATCATTCTAATACCCCTGCTGAACCCCTATCGCCATCTCTGACTGAGAACAGCTCAAGCTCCCGTTCTGATGGGCGTATTCGAATCAAAGTCCGGGAAGGACACAACGAATTCATCTTCGAAATGAATCCACACACCAAGCTTCAGCATTTGAAGGTTGGATACAGCAATTTTTCAGGAAAGAGTATTGAAAGTACTCGTTTCTTGTATGATGGTCATCGTGTCCAGCCTTCTGACAGCCCGCAGAGTGTATGTATTAGAAGCAGTCCTGCGGTTGTTGCTTTGATACATAGAAGGGTAATATCGAACTGACTCTTATTTCTTACGCAGCTTGGAATGGTCGATGGCGATACTGTGGAGGCTCATGAAGAGCAAATTGGTGGATGATAAGCTACCTTGGAAGGAACTCGTCTTTGGATAAATGGGAAATTTGGAAGAAACTAGTTACTGGAACTTTGAGCCTATAAAGATACATGAAACAATGTTAGCAAAGTACTTAGGAGACTAGCTACATTATTCAGAGCAAACGATATCCAAAATTTTAGTCTAGAGAAAAGCAGTTTCGTTATCTGTCGTATCCTCATCGCTCCGTGCTCTCTGCATATTGGTTTCAGTGAGTATATTAGGATGCTAGGAAGTCTCTTCCAGGCGAACATACCTTGCTGGCACCGCAATTGAAGAGTCTATTGAATGCTTCTGTGTCCTCCTGCGAGCGGCTCGACACACTCGGCTGAACATTTCGAAGCGCTTCAATGAAATGTTTCGCCTTAAGCTGAAGTTTAACCACGGGTCTGGTTTCATCATCAGGTGTCCGGGATAGCGCTGCATCAATTGCAAAATGCAACGCGGCTTGGCCACAGAGCGACCGCAAGTCTGACCCCGAAAAGCCCTCTGTTTTTCGCGCAAGGGCTTTCAAGCTGACCTGAGGATCCAAGTCCGATTCCTTGAGGAAAATCTGCAGGATCCTGAGCCTCTCCTCTTCGCCTGGAAGCCCGAACATAATCTTCTTGGGAAGTCGCCGCAAGAAGGCTTCGTCCAGATCCATGGGTCTGTTTGTCGCGCTGAGGACAAATGGCATGTTTTCGCCTGTGGACAAACCATCCATTTCTTGGAGGAACTGGGTTAGAGCTTTCCGGTCCCAGGACTTATCTTCGGATGATCGACGATAAAACAGGGCGTCAACCTCATCGATGAATAGAACACACGGAGCTAGCTTCTTTGCAAGATCGAACGCGGCTTGAATGAACTTTTCAGTTTCCCCTATCCATTTACTCATGATATCTGCTGGACTAATTGAGAGCATAGTTGCTTTGGTGTCGTTTGCGATGGCACGGGCCAGATGGGTTTTCCCAGTGCCGGGAGGACCATAGAGTAAAGCACCCGTAATCCTGGTGTTTTCGAGAAGTATCTTCGAAGATCCTTCAAATCGATATTTGGATATATGAACCAGTTGCCTCATGTATTCCTTCACACTCTGCTCCAATATGACATCGTCATAAGTGACCTTTTGCGTTTCTGTCGCATAGTTAGCTTGGGAAATATCGTCACTGCACGCGACACCCTACCTGGATCGACAACACGTTCAAGAAGCAGTTCCTCGTACTCGGTGCAGTCCTCTCTGATCATCTCCAGTCTTTCAGAGAAGCTAAGTTCCTTGACTTCTAAGGATTCATTCTCTGAGGACGTATCTCCTTTCGGTTTCTCATGCTTGGCCCGCGTTAAA
The DNA here is from genome assembly GCA_003184635.1 of Aspergillus sclerotiicarbonarius CBS 121057. Classification (NCBI taxonomy): domain Eukaryota; kingdom Fungi; phylum Ascomycota; class Eurotiomycetes; order Eurotiales; family Aspergillaceae; genus Aspergillus; species Aspergillus sclerotiicarbonarius. The sequence continues at coordinate 298,658 of KZ826344.1, read as the reverse complement.
ACCTCGTGTATGTCGCTGAGCTCTAGAGTTCCTTTCACGCAGGCGCGACCGAGAATTTGGTTAGCTACCCGATCGTAATCTCCGTGGGATGGCAGACCAGTTTTGACTAAATCATCAGATATGTCCATCCGTGTGGCATCGGATAGAAGCTCCGAGGCAAAGCCTTTGGGGACCCTGTGGCGTAAGGACTTTTTCAATTCCCTGACCATTTTCGCAACTTGAAGCTGATTGTTCTCTGTTTGTGAAATGATCTTCTGTTTTGGAGACATTGGTCGATCAAAATTCATTGTGAGGGAGGATCTTATGTTGAGCTCAGATGCCGCATAATAACCGCAATCGCTGGCGATGAGCAATACAGGTTCATTCTTGTTCCAACGGTCCAGAACAGCTTTTTTGAAATTTGCAATGACCTTTTTAGAAATCTCGTAGATCTCGAAAGCACCGCGAAGGTGAAGTATAACTGGTGAGCCTTGTTCCAGTATGTCCTGAAAATTGTCGGGTGATAAAGGCTGCTGGGCAGCCTTCGCCAAATGCGCATCCATTATTGTATTTATTGAGTTGTGACTGCGTGAGATGGGGCTGGCTGCAAACTGATACTTTACCATGCAATCTCTATCTTCAAGTATGGCGCATTCGGCGGCACTAGAGTCATCTCCTGGTTTTGTAGTGCTCGGGCTTGCTTTCTTCATTGCACTTTGGCAGACAGAAGCTGTATCAGTTGAGCAGACCTTAAATTGCTCAGCTAATTGGTCTTGCTGATGAAAGTCACGAGCAAGATTATAGAGATCCTCTGGCCCTACTGAGATACAGGTTGTACCCATATCTCTCGCTAGGTGCTGTATTATGGCAGTCGCGCACACAGAACTGCCAGCTTCCACTGCCATCCAAGGTTTCACGTCGTATTGTTTCTTTCCAGGTAACGAAGATTTGCTGAGTAGAGCTGCCGTAGCAAGATCGCGAAACTCCGCATATAGATTCTCTTGGAACTCATACTCGTAAACGGCTTCAGGTTTGTCTTCGCCTGTCTCGCAGTTTCTTTTACCGTCTCGACAGGCATGCGTAGAACATTTACTTCTTTTGCCGAGGGCGCCATTGCTTTTTAATAGAAGTATTCCTGTCCGATGTTCCGCCTTGGTCTTGACATTACCCGCTATAAACCAGTCGGGAAGACGATATTTATGTTGGCTATGCAAGGCTTGGCAAAATTAGATCTTGCGTGCCCAAATGAACAAAAGAGGAAGAGAAAGGTATGGCACTAGGAGAATCCACAATATAAGCTTACCTTTGCCTTCATCACCCATTGTGGTTGGTTGGTATTGTGATCACTTCCCAAACTGGTCCAAGGAATGGAGACGAAAAGTTGAAGTTGTTTTGCAACTTCAAGCGACGGAAGATAAATCTTCTAGTCTTATATATAATGAACAACTAGGCATCACTACAGTAAGTGACTGGTGCCTGAAGCCGACTCGGTGAATACCTATACCAGGAAAAAAAAAGGCATAACCAGAAAGAGAGAGACAGGAAAATGCCCCCTTACTGATGCATCACATACATCAAATACATGCTCATGAGTATTCATGATGTAGCTAAGGGGTCTATGAGTCAAGAAGTTATGCAGAACCGATGTCACTGGTGATATTCATGATATGGTGAGTAGGGACCTTGTTTCATTACCCAAAGAAGAAGAAAAAAAGGGGAAATGCTTCTAGAGTGAGGCACCTTGAATCACATTCCAAGAACCTGGACTCCACATACCTGTGATAAGTAGGATCATAGCATGATCCCTGCCAGTGCTTCAAAACACATGTTTGTTAATATTCTATACCAATCACAGTCCAAAGTTTGTTAGAGATCTTTTGTAAAGGTACCACAACAGCTCGATTCAATACAATATAAGATCTTTGCTGGGCGATGGTGGCGGGCAGTCATGAGTGTGAACCTTGTTGCTGACTTTGAGCATTTCACTGTCGCGAGTGCATATCTAGACATTCAGCCACATATCTTCTCGCTCAATAGTGCTCTTGACAAGGTGAAACCAGTCTTGTTCTATATGCATTATAGGGTCTTGGGCGAGAGTCGGCCCAATATTGGACTCCCAGGAGCATTCCTTTCCTCATTCTTGAAAAAAACCAAGCTAATGGAAGACACTGCATGCCATCCTATGACTCGAGGAGAAAAGGACATGAATCATGGCCTCTCCATGTGAATGTTGATGAGAGCTGAAAGTGGGACTGGGATGGTGCTCATGCGCCGCCGATCGGCGCCTTCCATTAGCCAGGCATCCATATCAGGCAGCAGTCCACGGGTCAGCCACCGATGACATATGACGCTGCTCGGCACCGCCACCGGCGATAAGTGATAATCGGTCCTCCCTCCCATGCCTGTCCATACTAAACACACCTATTCATACGCTTCAGCCCGGATACCAGTCCCCTACTAGTTGATTTCTCGATTTAATTTTTCTCGATTTAATCACTGCAAACTACACAGCACCCAACATGGTGATCGGCCTCCTCGCAATAACCGCCATCCCCACCGTCACCGGCGTCGCGATGGGGGTGAGCGAACAGCGCAAAGCAAATGAGAGAAAGAACGACGAGAGACGCATGGCCAAGTTCAACCTCGATGTTGCTCCGCCACCACATGAGGAGCCGGACGATGAGGTACAAGGTTTACGGGTGGTGCTGAGGGATTTCAAGGTACAATCATTCCCGACGATATAGTTCCCCTCTTTTGTATCTCAAGTGAGCATGACTGACTGGTCCATCGCAAACCCATAGGTATATCTCGATGACCCTGTACCCTCGAAACGAAAAGTGCCCGCACATACCGCCGCAGCGTTTTATATTGATTACCCCGAGCCGGATCATATGAAGGATCTCAAACGGGGGTTCGGACTGGCGACCACCATCTCGGATAACCCGCCGATGCTGGGTTGGATATACGCGGATAAAGACACGCATGAAGTCAAGTATGGAAACCGGACAATGAGCTGCGATCATGTTGTTGGGCCGTGGGATTGGGAGGATGAGGAGACCACTGTGACGCTGGAGGAGAACTGCCAGTTTGTAGCTGTGCAGGAAGAGGATGGTGCTTGGGCGCTATACTTCGATCGTGATGGGGATGAGTTGGAGGGCGTACTGGAGGAACAGGGGAAATTGGATAATGACTTTCAGCCGTTGCGGTTGAAACGGAACTTGATTGAACAGCAAGTGCAAAAAATGAAAAATGGCAATTCATGATCTATATCCAAGTGCTGGATTGGGGAATCGTAAGATAGATTTTGGTATTTGTACAGAAACATCCACGGGTCAAGCACGAGCTATAACCATAGCAACCTAATCCTCAAGACCTTGCCAGCCCTCGTTGTCGCTACCGGCGTCTGCGCCCGACTGCGGTTGAGATTTCCTGCTGCGGCTGGCTTCAATGATAGCCTTCTTCTTGTTCTCGGCGCGACGTTCGAAACCGCTCTTGGTACTGATTCTCGTCTTCCTGTCGTCCTTCGTACCCTGGGTCTGTCTGGCCTTAACACCATGCTTCTTCAACTCCTTCTTGTTTTTCTTGCTGGGATCAGGGAGGGCATCCAACAACCACTTCTGCACGGATTTCTCCTCAGATGTACCCCGTAACTTCTCGCTGACGTCAATTACATTGGCAATGCTCTTGACGTAGGGAATGTCCTCCTTGGTGTAGTATGTCACTGCAATTCCGCCCTCACGGCCAGCTCTGCCAGTCCGGCCGACACGGTGAACGTAAACGGCGGCAGAATTCGGGATATCGTAGTTGACAACGCCGTTGATGCCTCTGAAGTCAACGCCACGGGCCAAAAGATCCGTCGTGACGAGGATCCAGATTTCACCTTTCCGGAACTGCTTCATGATCTCGGACCGTTGGCCGTCTGACAGATCAGAGTGGAGGACAGCAATGCGGGACGAACCACCCGCCTCGGGAGGAATATCGTAGCGCAATTCGGAGTGCAGAGCAACTGCTCTGGGAATCGTCTGGGTAAAGATCAAGAACGGTGGGCGGAGGCGAATGTCCGTAGCTGATGCTGCGGCGGGATGGAGGAGCTGTCTGAGTCCGAGCAGCTTTCCTTGCTCAGTTGCAGCATAAACCAGCTTATGCTTGATATTGGGGATAGCAGAGTCCTTCAATCCAACCACGAGACGAAGTAACGGGTAGGACTTGGTCTGGCTGAGGGTATCTTTGCGCTCCTTGATCGTCGACTTGGCGAGATCTTCGACGTTTGACCCCATCGTCGCTGACCAGAGACTTGCTCGAAGCTCAGGATGCGTGCAGGCGCGCCAGATGTCGAGGGTCTGGTCGCGGAATAGAGGGTCCAGGAGAACGTCCGCCTCATCCAAAACCAAGCTTCTCACCAGAGGAAGAGTCGCCATCGGCTTGGTCCGGTTCGCAGAGAGCGCATTAACCAGAAGCAGTGGTGTCGTTACGAGGATATCGCTCTTGGTGACCGGTGCCTTCCCCTTGCTGTTCTTCTCTGTGGTCTTTTCATCGTCCTCAGAACCGGATGATTCCGAGTCATCTTCGTCCAGAATATCTTTGCTGTCATCTCCATCATCATCACGCTCCGCCACCTGCATGCCCTTCTTCATCAACGTGATTTTCACACCGGTTCCCTGAGCCAACTTCCTGCCTTCATTAACAATCTGACTGGCGAGCTCCTTGGTTGGAGCAATCACAACAGAGAAGATGCCACGTTCTTCTGACTGGGCATGATGGTGTCGGACGATCTTGTTGATCACCGGGATCATGAATGATAGCGTCTTGCCACTTCCTGTAGGTGCAACAACCAACAGATCCGGCTCGATACTCTCCTCAGTCCCCGACTTCTGGGACACGGACCGATCTCCAAGCAACAAAGGAAGACTTCCCAGTTGGACTTCAGTAGGAACCGTAAAGCCTTGCTCAGCGATGTTCTCCGCAAGTCGTCGGGAGATGTTGTATTTCGTGCGCAGCTCCTTGAAGGAAACCAAAGGCTGGGGAAACAGCCGACGGGCTTTCTTCTGTTCTTTCTTAGTGAGAGTCTGGACAGGCTCTTCCTCCTGCTGCTTTCTCTTCTTTTTTTTCTTCTTGGACTCTTCTTTGGGAGGCTGCACGGGCTGAACTTCCTCAAAATCGCGCATATCAGTGACCTTGATCTTGTGGGAGTTCAGGATCGTCCTGCGCTGGACTTCATCCATCGACTCATCACCTTCGGAGTCAGATGCATCTTTCTGATCAGCAGGTCCCTCCTGGTCTCCCTCCTGGTCCTTTTTCGATGATGCGCCGGCCGCAGACCGTTTACCAGAACCGAAGAAATCTAGATCGGCAGCATCGGCATCTTCTGCATCTGAATCACCGGCAGTCTGTGCCCGCTTTCTCTTTTTTCCAGCCTCCAGTAGCTTTTCAGCCTGTGCGTCACGGAAAAGCTGGGGGTTCTCGGCCTTGCCTTTGGAAGGCAGTGTTGAAGAAAGGGAACTACCAGTCTTCAACTTGGTGGACCTTGTCAATAACTTGAACGCATCCATTTTATATTATGAGGAATATCAATCCATGCGACTAAGTATATTAAATGGACACGTGTGTCCGGGTCCCGGTGATCGCGAGCCTGCTTTTGATGGTTGTCGAGTCCTCGGACTTAACGAGGGAAAAAGTTCGATGCTGAAATTCTTTCCCGCACGGACCAATCAGAGGCAAGCAACCCTCCTTTCATCTCCATAGAACGGATCGTCTCAGAGCTCCAGGAAAGAACATGAAACTGTGGAGAATTTGAACTAGTAGTAGGATACAAAGATTATTGTACCAGTAAAAAGAACAGCAATTTTAAAATCTCAGCCTCTTCGCCTACTTCAGACCCAGCACATTCCCCGCCTTTGTCACTATCAAAAACGGAAATCGTCCTCAGGAATTATGGCAAGTTTCTGATGTACCTCGATCAACCCCACAAGGTACTTGAAACCGAGTACAATGACTGGAACACGTGACAATTACTTGGGGAGGCCCGGCAGAATAGCAAAATGATGACTATCACGGTCTATAACGTTCCCCGGTGAGCACCCAGAACTTAAGATAATCATCCACTTGCATCATGAAATCTAAAAAGACTATGATATTCAACAAAACATACGCAATCGCCCGTATTGCACAACCTCAGACAACAGTTTATTCCATCGTCTATCATACAATAGTACAGCACACAAAGGAAAGCGGAAAAGGGAAGGAAGACAGGCTAAGGCACGACGGCGTGGTATTTATCTAGTGGTGGTGCTCAGGCTCTCCCTTGTAGCCGACGATGTTCATCCGGCCAATGATCTCACCAACGGTGAAGAAACCGACGATCTCCGCGGCGGCGACACCAGCCAGAGCGATCTGCTTCTTGTCGGCGCTGCGAACACGGGACAGGATGTTGGAGGGAGCGAAGCTCGAGTTCTTGAAGGCGGCGGGGTTACGGAAAGCGTTGGTCAGAGGCTCGAAGTAAGTCTGGAAGGTGACCAGGTTGCTGGGATCGGCATTAGTGGACAAGGTTCTTGTGGTTGGGATGGCGGGGAGCGCTTACGGAGGAGTCATGTTCTGGCCACGGAAGACCAACTTGGTGAGCTCGAGACCGACCTTCGAGTAGTAGACGGTAGGGGGTATCATGGCTGCATTGTTGCGGCAGATGATTAGCAATGCTCCGAGAGATATATGACAGAAAATCCGGGGATGGCTCCACTCAAGGAGGGAGTGATTCACAGAGTGATAGCGGCTGGCATTGCCAGCATCACCGTGCCACCCCAATGAAAAAGTAAAGGGGAATTTCAGAGCAAATATCATGGGGCATCCGCTTACAATCGACGAAAGCAATGACTTTTCCGGTCCTTCCACCAACCTTCCTCAAGGCACTGCCGAGACCCTGGGCGGCGCTGGAGATGGCAGGGCCAGCGGACGAGGAGACGCGAGAGAGACCCTCAGACGCCTTCGAGGCGGCAGAAGCAGCAGTCTCACCAGCCTTGGAAGCGGCTTCTGAGGTCGAAGAGGCGTACCTGACCGCAGACCGGCGGGTTAGGAACTGCGATTGCCGAAGCACGGCACGGGACGCGGTGGCGGGCATCTTGAAGACCACTGGAGGGGATATAACGCTAAAAGAAAAGAATGACCCTTAAAAGTCGCAGGTGGAGGACAAAGGTGTCCAATGGCGGTATGGTCAAGAGCCGGTGACACTGAATCGTCGCGCAATTGCAGGACCAGATTTGAGATTTGAAGTTCGGGAAGTTCAGGGAAGAGCCTCCACTTCCGTGTCACGTGAGGCGGTCCTACCTTGTTTATCGGCGGCCATCACCTCAACTTGATGTTTGCCAACCTCGAACACATGGGCAGTTTGCCATTTCTCAATCATGCAGGCAACAAATTATGCTTGGATCTACTTTCTAATGCTTCCAGCGTTGTCAACTTTTGCTTGGCTGTGTACTTACAGCGTCCGCGCTGACCATTCCCCCTGTGGCTTGTGTTGGTCTGACAGTTGCAGCATTAATTATTCAAGCTGCTTGACTTGCTGACATGCATGTCTCTTAACTAACTACTAGTAGCAGAACATGCTTATGTCATGCGAAGAACTCCTATTGGTATCCAAACAGCACACTCGACATGACGCTACAGCCACAATGGCATGTTCCTCAGGTTATACACCTCCAGATAGCGGCACTCGAGAACACCTATAGCCAGTCACCGGGATGACCGAATAGTCTAGAGATAATGAGTGAAGGCATAATCAAAGGCGATGGCTACGCTGGGTATACTCTGGAATGCGTCTGCTCAAGGCTTGGATGCAAGACGTTACGTCTATCTGATTGATAACATTGTAACTCCATGCAGACACTTGTCGTTAAGCGGGCAGTCTGCTACTTGACAGATATTTTGGTTTTCTGTTGGCATGACTGCTCGCATGTCCTGCGACCACGAGTCTAGGCCTTCGCATAAGAAGAATTGTGCCAGCTTTCCAAAATGCTCGTGATATGAATGCCTCACAAACCCAGCAACATCGTCATCGATCGGACGAAGTCTTATCATCGTGAAATATAGGAAATTAATATAGAACAATTATTAAAAGATTATTAATCTCTCTCGTATTGCTCCCCGTTTCTAATTGCCAATTAATAATCCATGATAACTGCCATCCAAGGCGCACTAACTTGAGCTAGATAGAATTAGGCACAGCTCTTCGTCTGGGGTCAAAATTTATCGTTGTCTGATTGGCAGGGTCGCGTACTCTGACTGGCGAGGCTGAGGCTCTGATTCTCTAACAGCTGCTCTATAAATATGTGCTTATAAGTTGTCTCTGCTCTAGAGTTTCGCTGGTTATTCTTATATATTTGCGGTTCGATCAAAGGCCAACAACCGACTCAGCCAGAATAACAAAATGATTGAGACACAGACTGAAATCGTCGCCTCGCCAGCACAAGTACGAAAAGCCGTATGTACCAGATCAGCCCCAGTTGCAGAATGATAGTGCGCTAATCACATCTGTTAAACTATAGCTGCTCGACTTCTCCAAGTACCCAGAATGGCACACTAGTTTTATCAAGCTCCTCCAACCAGAGGATGAGTCCAAATCCTTGCGGTCTCTTCAGCCAGGGGATAAGGTCAAATGCGATATTGATGGTATGAAGTTTACTGCCGAGATCAAGGTACGTACAGTTAGCCTAGTTTGTCTGGCATGTGTCCAACTCCGCCAGTTGGAGTAGTGGGTGCGGGCGAACAAAGCTAAAATCAATTCTATTGAAAAGGAGAACTCAGATTCGCTATTCCAATGGCAAGGACCCCCGGTCTTTGGCTTGATAGCCGGTCTCCACAGCTTTCACATGGAACCGGCCAACAACGGCTCCTCGACGATCTTTAAACAGACAGAGGAGTTTTCTGGTCCGATTTCATTCTTGATGAGTCCCTCATTGCTGGGGAGGAAGATGCTAGGCCAGTTTGGTGAATTCAATAAGGATCTGAAAGATCGTGCTGAAGCATTGAAGTGACAGGGCGGTTACAACGATAGCTACGATGAATGATATGCAATCTACCCAACGATAGGATCATGGGTCTTCTCAGTGTTTAGTGGCTTAATTGTGTGCGTTATTAGCTATAACATTGTTCTTAGGTTCAGGACATGCTCAACCCAATGTGATTTATCGAGTATTCCCCAATAGATACGGAGTAGCTTGACCTCGACTGCCAAGAAGCATTGAAATATTGCACCTTTTATGTGGCATGCATTGCATAACCCAAGAGCAATTGATGCATAACATACTCAAGTCCCAAGAGGATCTGCTGTCATCCACTCATCCACTCCCACCAGAGCGGGGGTGTTCCAATATCCAGGGTCTAACTTGCAAACAAGACCCTCCGCGGTACACTATCCACTTCGATGTGAACACAGCCCCTCGAGACAGCAATCGGCGATTAAGCCAAGCATACATTCATATATATGAGGCAGCACGAGTGCTGATGATCGGTAAACATCGCAGCATTAGATGGCGTCGAAGTTCGAAGCAGTTGATGTCACTATTTGCCTTATCAGGAAAGGGGAGAAAGCTAGACTGTTGCACTATTGATCGATCGAAGGTGTTCGAACTTTGAAGTGCCGACCCCTGTTGTGGATGTTAATTTAGCCGACCTGAAGTCCATTAAAGACTGCACGGTAGATCTGTATAGGGGTCTCATCTGGTGTCCGGTGTCGATCTCCGCCTCTCGTGGTCAACATCTGACCTCTGATCGGCTGATGGAAAACGAAGGTGGATCGATCCATGGAAGGGTTTGGCACCGACGGTTACCGTGCCTGTGGGTATCACGTGATACACAAACTCTATTCCCGGAGATCCACCCGGAATATGCCGCTGAGTCATGCTGGCGCCACCGCTTCACAATTTCGCTTCGCTTTCGCGTGTCGTGCCACGACGCAGTCGATGGTGGCTTTGCATTTTGCAATGCGCCTTGATTGTGCGAGTGATCCGACACCGCATCATCTTCGGTACAGCTGTACAAGAGCCCAATCAAGGCTATTTTTACTGTGTGGCGCAGAACCCCACCGGCCACCAAGCCTTCAAGACCGGGTCAAGCTTTATCCTCCATGCCACATCGTTAAGGTTTTGGCAGCTGAGAATGGCCGATCTCGCCTTTCCATGAAAATTGTCCGGTCGATCTGCTCTTCTATTGCCAGCGGCGGAAGTTTGAGTTCCTCTATCGAATTGGGTCGGCACCGCGTCGGCACCGGTCTTATGTCCTGGTGCTTGGACTCCTAAGCTTCACGACTTATCAACAACCCCTGAAGCGCACAGGTTCAGGCCTCGTACTCCTATTTGATCATGCACCAATGTCCAGTTCAGCTCTATACGTACACGGGAGAACCAACCGCAAGGCTCATCCCAAAGGATTGTCGTCGGACACTAAATTGTCTGCCTAACGAGTGTATACGTAACGTCCATCAAAGCCAAGATCAGTGGGTCTCCACACCGTAGACCATGGTCCAATTCTAGAATCAGAAATGAGGCAGACAACTCATTTGATTGGGCTCTCTAACTGTTCATAGTATGGCTCGTTTCATGAGCAACGCCTCTGAATGGTTAGCCTTATATAGCTTGGGGTCCATCTATTTGCTGTCCTTTGATTCTTAAACCGAGTCTTTCCCTACCTACATTGCTTTCTTTCTCTCTTGCATTGCATTTTTCCGGATCAAACAAAGCTTCACATACCTCAGACACGATGTTCGGCGAAGGTATCTTCAGTTGGTTCAAGTCCTCCAACAAGGAGTCGGCCCCCGAGGCCACCTGGGACCCCAACACTATCACCATGACCCAGCCCCAAAGCCCTGCTGGTCCTACCACCGAAGTTGTTACCGGCCAGCCTGTATGTTCTAACCCGACCTTGGCAATTGAAACTTGTAACACTAACATGAGAAACTTAGACACCAGACAACAACATGGAATTGAGCCTTCGTGGTGGTGGTCCTCCCCCTGGACCTGGCGGTGACGAGTAAGTCGCTACCCTGAACACAACCCTCCCCTACTGGATTGGGACTAATAATTCATCTCCAATAGTTGCTGCTGCTGCTTTGACTGCTTCTGTTGCTGCGGTGACTGCTGCGGTCCCGACGGTCCCCCTGGTGGCTTCGGTGGTCCTGGTGGTCCTGGAGGCCCCGGTGGCCCTGGTGGCGGCCCTGGCGGTCCTCCTGGCCCTGGTGGCCCCGGAGGTTGGTAAACAACGCATACCAACAACGATGATCACGTTTCCTTTAATCGTTTTATTCGCCACGTTCGAACTTGATACCACTATATTGAATGTGCTGTTGTGGCGCAATGGAAGGGAAGGAGGTTGTTTGCGGGACGGAGGTCTTGTATATGGCAGATAACCTTGCGTCTTGTCTTGTATGATATTATGGCATTGTTGGATTGTTCAATCAGGGTTCCAATTTTTCATCAGCTGTTGCAGTGAATGGCCAATGAGAGAATAGGGTTATTCTCGTTTAAGTTGTAGGCATGGCAGCTGGTCAATGACCGGGTTCTAGACACGAGGTGTCTGTTATGCATCTCCCCCAGTATTATAATATTTGTTCACTTATGGTTTCAATCAAAGAACTTTCTGTCCCCTGCTCCATGTTCCATAAGCCAGCTAATTATACAGACTATGCACGATTAATAACTGTCTTGCATAAAAAGGTTTGGACAGGTTATGCAGGAACTATGGACCATTCGGTACCCAATTCATGGATGAGGAAAGACCATTGCAAATACTTTAGCTTATTCCACTTCAAGTTTTGTCTGTGTCAAATAGATACAAGAAAGCCAAGACCCTTACATATATTTTGCAAAAATCCAGGTATCGCACATAACTTCCCTGCAGTCCAGGACCAAGTCGCAGAGTTTCTCGAGCTCAGGGAAACACCCAATATACTTTCTTGAATGATTTTAATGGAATAGTGCCCTTGCATGTATTGAATCATGGTGACACCAGACGACATGTCCCGATCCAAGAAAGTACCCAGAAAACCAAGAGCAAGGTACATGAAACCCGCAACTGGAATCCTCCAATCAACCCAGAACATTTATAATCAAGGCCACAAAAGTGTCTGTTCACTGCCCATATTCGCCCGTGGAAGAAACCAAGACCTTCCGACGCGACAAGATAAGCTGCCCTTAGCAAGCCCTTGCCTCATATCCAGCATTCCAGTCATGTCAGAACTCCCTCTGATATCGATAACCGCCTCATATCACCTAATACAAGCAATGATCATCTTCCCTACGCCACCCACCATCCAATGATATCTGAATCCTGTTCTGACATCTCACCGCAAGAAACGAATGAAAATAATGATCGCCACACAAGAAACCCATCCAGGATAAATACTCTCGGGGTACTCGATACGCAGATTGAGCGAGTAAAGACCCCCTTCCTCGCAATCATGCATTTCCTATCCATTCTCATTACAGCTTCTCTAGCCTCATCAGCTATCGCCCACCCGGGCCCTCATCGAAAAGCCACAAGGGCCGAAATCGCTCGTCGAGGGGAACTATCCGCCCGATGTTCCGAACATGTCGGCCAATACAACGACAGAAGACGAAAGAGGAGCCTAAGCAAGCGCCAGAATACCACCACAGTGGAAATCACAACCGAGTCACCTTACTACCACACAATCCAAAATGAGACCTGCGTACTCACTCCCGAGGTAACGGCTGGACCTTACTGGTGGCGGAATTCCCAAACACTGCGCCAAGATATGACGGAGGGGCAGCCGGGAGTGCCTTTGCTGCTTGATGTGGGAGTGTTGGATATGGCGACCTGTGAGCCCTTAGAGGGGGTGTTGGTGGATTTCTGGCACTGCAATGCTACAGGCAAATATTCGAGTTTTAGTGGATTGCCGGCTGATGAACCTATCGATACTATATTGGCGGAGCTTAACGTCACGGATTTTGAGATCGGGAAGTCGGATATTCATACGGATGAAGTAACGTTCTTGAGGGGTATGTGGCCGACGGATAGGAATGGGATGGTGGAGATGAAGTCTATTTTTCCAGGTTAGTCATGCCACATACAAAGGATGTGGTTTTCCAGCTAACGAGGGTCATGTATAGGATTCTATTACGGAAGAGCAATTCACATCCACATCCAAGTGCACACTGACTGGGTACTCCGGGAAAACGGCACGCTGGCGAGCGGTAAAACCGTGAGCACGGGTCAGGTCTTCTTTGACGAAGCGCTGGAGCAGGAGATTATGGCGCTGCAACCGTATGCTTCTGTGACAGAGTTCGACAGACTCACTAATGACCTTGATAATACGTACAATAATGAGAATACGGGGGCGTATAATGCCCTCGTGTCGGTCGTTCCGATGGATGGAAAAGATGTGACCAATGGGATGATCGGGTATGTAACGATTGGAGTGGATACGGAGGCGGTTGAGTCGTTTCCGGTTTGATTGAGGCAGGGATAATGGAGATATGCTGTTATGAGAGGGTTATGATTACGATTATGATATGATTACCAGATATGCCGATATTGGATAGAGCTTAAGACCATTTCAGTTTGAATAACCGAGCAGAGTGAACTATAACCTGGGTATCCAGAACCCGTAATAGCCACTCTACTGTGAAAATTAGCTCACGGAGGTTAATTTAACTTCTTCCAGAAGGATCTGAGAGCTCCACTGCTTCACCCACCTTATGCTTTGAACTACTCCATTACCTTGTCGATAGCACTAAGTGAGTAACTAGCCAGGCATCCTCTGGCCCATGTGAATCGACCCCTATAATTTACCCATCTCGGTTGAATAGCCTACCGAGCAGCAGTAGCTGGAATGATTGTGACTGTCTGTATAACTCGACAGGCATTACGCAGCAGACTGAAAAACCACTCTGCAGGGTTACATCTGACCGATCATCGAACTGTATCTGAATAGTAGATAAAGTGGTATTCTACACTAGCTAAGAAAGGTAATTTAACCGATTGCATGATATCCGGAGCAGATATACTACAGCTTGCTTGAGCTAGTCTTTCCAGGACGTTGAACCATTATATATGCTTCCCCCCCTCAAAAGGTGCATACGATCGAGTCCATGTCCCCATGACAATCACATTAACTAGCAATTCAATTCGCCCACATACATAGTACTAATAGCAAAAGAGAGAGATATATATACCCGACACATAACCGCATATCCGTCCGGAGCTCGGTGCTCGAAATGACGGGGTAATAAGAGCACGACTCCACCGACGACGGGTCAAGTCCCACCGGAGAATTGCCACTCCGGGTAATAATCATTAAGGTGGTTTGTTCTAGCCAACAATACAAAATGGAATTAAGGCCGTGGGTTTTTCGGGTCCAGAAGGAGTCGGGATGGATACGGATCTAGTAATGTGTGTGGGTGGGAGAATAGACCGATCAAATAACCTTGTCGGTGGTGAATTAACCGAGCAGATGCTGTTGCCTTTTGTTACTGTGTATGGTGTGTTATGTTGTCCGAGGGTATGTATGGATCGTAAGTGGGTAGGTAGTTGAAACTGTTTCAGATAGAAGATGGAGATGATCGATCTCGGGATGAAAGTGAGTGTGGTCTGATGCTGTTGTTGCTTGTATTGATTTCTTGATCGTTCTAATCGACCATCCGGTACTCTTTTGAGGCGAAACCAGCCGCGATAAGTTGATAAGAGCTCCCGGTCTGCCAGGGAGTGTAATTCCTACTGCAGCAAGCCACTGTGCCTCTAAAGCTTACTTTTCCACTCAAGCTCGTGTTTCTAGGACGTTATCCAGGGTAGAACTCACTACTCAGGACTCACATCCTGGAGCAAGACGCCCTGAAATGCGACCGGCGGGGGGTTCTGGCCGAAAAGCGGGCCAATGGGGACAGCCCCAGACCCAAACCCCGCGTCCCGAGCGGCCACCGGGTAAATGCAGCGAGCGAGTGGATGACTTCCCCTCCAAATCCACCGTCCACTGGGTCCCACTGCACTCAATGATCGATCATCCATGACCAGCCTGGGCCCGCCGTGTTGCTGTTTTTTTTTGGGAATGCTCCTATCGGTGACGAAGGAATCAGCTACTTGCAGCCTGTCACGTTGGGGCATGATCCCAGAGCCTATCGCGGAGAGGTAGACCGCTGTTACGAAGGAGTAAGTACTTAAGCCTGGCAGATCTCCTCCGCTTCCCATCTTCTCATCCCTTGCGCTCCCCTCTTTGTCCTTTCCGTCCTACCCCTCCAATCATCCCCTTCGTGCCGATCATCATGGCGACCGCAACTGTTCTCGAGAAGACCAACATTGGTGTCTTCACAAACACCAACCATGATTTGTGGGTTGCGGAAACGAAGCCCACTCTCGAGGAGGTCAAGAGCGGCGAGGGATTGAAACCTGGTGAGGTTACAATCGAGGTTCGCAGCACCGGAATCTGCGGGTATGTCTTCCGTCCCCCTGAGACCTGCTTCGTATTCCCTGGCTAAAGATTGGTTCGTAAATCAGGTCCGATGTCCACTTCTGGCATGCAGGCTGCATTGGGCCTATGATCGTCACAGGAGACCATATCCTGGGTCACGAGTCCGCGGGCCAAGTCGTGGCTGTTGCGTCCGATGTCACCTCGTTGAAGCCCGGCGATCGTGTCGCCGTCGAGCCCAACATCATTTGCAACGCCTGTGAACCCTGCCTGACGGGTCGCTACAACGGCTGTGAAAAAGTCCTCTTCCTTTCCACCCCTCCTGTTGACGGCTTGCTGCGTCGCTATGTCAACCACCCGGCTATTTGGTGCCACAAGATCGGTGATATGAGTTATGAAGATGGTGCGCTCTTGGAACCTTTGAGTGTGTCTCTGGCGGGTATTGAGCGCAGTGGACTTCGTTTGGGTGACCCATGCCTGGTCACTGGCGCTGGCCCTATTGGTCTCATCACCCTGTTGAGTGCTCGTGCTGCTGGAGCTAGCCCGATCGTCATCACCGACATCGACGATGGTCGGCTGGAGTTCGCCAAGTCGCTGGTGCCCGACGTCCGCACCTACAAGGTGCAGATTGGTCTCTCTGCCGAGCAGAATGCAGAGGGCATCATCAATGTCTTCAACGATGGAGAGGGCTCTGGTCCCGGCGCTTTGAGGCCTCGCATCGCCATGGAGTGCACTGGAGTGGAGAGCAGTGTTGCATCTGCCATTTGGAGTGTCAAGTTCGGTGGCAAGGTGTTCGTGATCGGTGTAGGAAAGAATGAGATGACCATCCCGTTCATGCGCTTGAGTACTTGGGAGATTGACCTTCAGTATCAGTACCGGTACTGCAACACCTGGCCCCGTGCGATTCGTCTGGTGAAGAACGGCGTCATCGACTTGAAGAAGCTTGTGACACACCGCTTTGCTTTGGAGGATGCTATCAAGGCCTTTGAGACGGCCGCCAACCCGAGGACTGGAGCCATCAAGGTCCAGATCATGAGCTCCGAGGAGGATGTCAAGGCTGCTTCTGCTGGACAGAAGATCTAGCTGCCATGTTTATGAATATGCCTTGGATGATTCGTTTGGTGGCTGGTCACCTTTGATGACTTTCACGTTCATGACATATACTTTCTTGTTTGGCATTTGATGGTGGATTTCATGTAAATTTTCTTTGGTCGTCTTTTGGTTGATTTGGCTAGAGATCCTTGCTGTGGAGCATAGAGATTGACGTAGAATTTCATTCCTGTCTGTTTGCAGCTTATCCAGACGCCTTGATTTGATGAGTCGCAGGTAGACCACCTCCGGGACAATTTCAGCACCGTCAAACATGAGGCACAAGAAAGGGTGTTGACCGAAATTTCGTCCGACGATAATCTGTGCTCTTTCCTCCCGGGTCCTCGGTTCATCCAGGGTCCTCGAGTGCTTCTTCAGACGAAGCATGTCGCACATCTTACGGGTCCGATGGAACAGTGTTCAATACTATGCCGCCTCAGTCTAGTTGCTGCAGTCATGGTAGCCTGCAGGCCCGAAAGTGTAAGGCCGCCTGTTGACGAGTCAGAGCCACCTATCAGCTCCCACTACGTATCCGCATCCTGGCCCAAGTCCCGTTGCATCCGACTGCCAATCCCACTTTGACTTTGGGTTTGAGTCACACGTGCCCCGAAACGAGATGCCATGGCCGATTGCACGAATTTGCTGAGGTGAGGTCCAGGCGGGGAGGCCACCCCGCATGGCGTCCCCAGTTTTGACGTTCCCCTCCCTCCAGCTCGGCATCCATTCCAATGATCGTCGACGGGAATGTGACCGATCTCCCAGCACAATACCGATAGCTTTCGCCGACACGACAAGTCTGATCTCTAGATCAATCCATGCCGATTCTAGGTAGTTTCACACGGAAGTATGTGCAAGTGGATCGGCTCACGAGTCCCTGCATCCGCCAAAGCCGATAGCGGCGAAGATCCCCGATAATTGACCGCGATGGGACAAACGGAGTCAGATTCTCTTGTTATGGCAATGGGTCCATGCTTCCCGGGGCTTGTGCTTCCCACAGGATTGGTTCATCATCATCGGCTCATTCCGCCTCTTTCGGATCCAAAGATGCAATCCCCGGCCTGTTGCATTCCTTGGCTTCGCTCATTGATTTCGCGGGGTTTTGTCATACCGCAAAGCGCCACATTATGCACTTCGGTCAACACGCTATGCATTCATTGACATCAACAGGACCAGGCCACAGTCCGTGTCCAAACACATATAAGCCGCAGTGACCACCCGTCTCAGTTCCGACCCTTAGGCTGCTGACATCCAGGGTCATCCCAGGGCGATATCACAATGTTGAGGTCATTGCTTTTTCTTTTGCCCCTTGCGGGCGCTACAACCATTGAATCTCGAAGTAGCCAGGAATGCCCTGGGTATAAGGCGTCCAATATTCAACAAGATGCCACGTCCTTGACCGCAGACTTGACTCTGGCAGGTGCTCCTTGCAACAGCTATGGCACGGACTTGAAGGACCTCAGGTTGCTAGTGGAATATCAGACCGGTAAGTAGTTGCTGGTAGGGCTTGGGTTTTCATCTAACGAATTGATCAGATGAACGGCTTCATGTTATTATCTACGATGTCGACGAAGAGGTCTATCAAGTACCTGAATCTGTTCTGCCTCGTGTCGGCAGCAATGAGAACTCCAACAATGACACGGTGTTGGGGTTCGACTACGTGGAAGAACCTTTTTCATTTACTGTTTCCAAGGGTGACGAAGTGTTGTTTGATACTTCTGCATCTACCCTTGTCTTCCAATCTCAATATCTGAAACTCCGTACCTGGCTTCCTGATGATCCCTATCTGTATGGCCTCGGGGAGCACTCTGACCCTCTGCGTCTGCCAACGAACAATTACACCCGGACGCTCTGGAACCGTGATGCTTATGGCACCCCTAACCATACCAATTTGTACGGCAGTCATCCTGTGTATTACGACCACCGTGGAAAATCCGGTACCCACGGTGTCTTCTTGTTGAACTCCAATGGTATGGACATCAAGATCAACAAGACGACAGAGGGAAAGCAGTACCTGGAGTACAATGCTCTCGGAGGTGTCTTTGACTTTTATTTCTTCTATGGGGAGAATCCAAAGCAAGCCAGCATTGAGTATTCCAAGATCGTCGGGTCCCCTGCAATGCAAAGTTACTGGACTCTTGGCGTAAGTTGAACTGACCCTTGAGCTAGTTCTTTTGCTAATGCTGTCAGTTTCACAATTGTCGTTACGGCTACCGCGATGTGTATGAACTCGCCGAGGTTGTCTATAACTATAGCCAAGCAAACATTCCGTTGGAGACGATGTGGACAGACATCGACTACATGGACAAGAGGAGGGTGTTTACTCTTGATCCTCAGAGGTTCCCGCTCGAGAAGATGCGCGAGCTGGTAACCTACCTCCATAACCACGATCAACATTACATTGTCATGGTTGACCCGGCTGTGAGCGTGAGCAGTGAGTAACCATGCCACTTTGGCATCTTGTTACAACTAACACATGCCCATGTAGACAATTCGGCATACAACAAGGGCTTACAACAGGGCGTTTTCCTCCACACCCAGAATGGAAGTCTATACGAGGGTAAGGACCAACACCTTTGTATCTAGGAGTACCGACTAAACTATGCAGGTGCTGTTTGGCCTGGTGTCACTGTTTTCCCAGACTGGTTCCACTCGGATACCCAGGACTACTGGACTGGGCAGTTTGACAATTTCTTCGATGCTGAGTCAGGGGTCGACATTGACGGCCTGTGGATTGACATGAATGAGGCGTCCAATTTCTGCCCATATCCCTGCACGGACCCAGCAGGATTCGCGATATCAGATAACCTCCCACCTGCCGCACCCCCTGTGCGGCCAAGCAGCCCACGGCCACTGCCTGGGTTCCCTGCGGATTTCCAGCCTTCGTCTAAAAGATCCCTGAAAAGAGCGCAAGGCGGCAAAGGAAGCAAGGCTGGGCTACCCAACCGCAATCTCACCGACCCACCCTACACGATCCAGAATGCAGCAGGTGTCCTCAGTATGAGCACCATCCAGACCGATATCATTCATGCGGGTGAGGGATATGCCGAATATGATACGCACAACATCTACGGAACAAGTAAGTGTTATAAAAGCTCACATGTTTGTGTATGCTGACGAGTCCAGTGATGAGTACTGCTTCCCGCCTAGCCATGCAATCCCGTCGTCCCGATGTGAGGCCTTTGGTCATTACTCGCAGTACATATGCAGGTGCTGGCGCACACGTTGGGCACTGGTTAGTTTACCAATGGTCTTTGATAGCGCATCGCTGATCCGTACAGGCTGGGAGACAACCTTAGCGACTGGGCCCACTACCGGATTTCCATCGCGCAAATCGTCGCATTCGCATCCATGTTCCAGATCCCCATGGTCGGGGCTGATGTGTGCGGGTTCGGTAGCAACACGACAGAGGAACTCTGTTCTCGGTGGGCGTCTCTCGGTGCCTTCTACACGTTCTATCGCGATCATAACGAACTGGGCAACATACCGCAGGAGTTCTATCGCTGGCCTACGGTTGCCGAGTCGGCTCGCAAGGCCATTGACATCCGATACAGGCTCCTGGATTACATCTACACCTCTCTCCACCGGCAATCTCAGACCGGCGAGCCGTTCCTGCAGCCTCTCTTCTACTTGTACCCTGAGGATTCGAACACGTTCGCGAACGATCTCCAGTTCTTCTACGGCGATGCCATTCTCGTCAGCCCCGTCACTAATGAAGGCTCCACTTCGGTGAATGCATACTTCCCCGACGACATCTTCTACGACTGGTACACTGGGGCTGTGGTGCGCGGCCACGGGGCAAGCCTCACGCTCAGCAATGTCAACCTCACCCACATCCCCATCCACATCCGTGGCGGGAACATTGTACCTGTCCGGTCGTCCAGCGCGATGACCACGACCGAAGTTCGCGAGAAGGGCTTTGAGCTCATCATCGCCCCGGGACTGAACGGAACTGCGTCAGGCAGTCTGTATCTGGATGACGGCGACTCGCCGGAGCCATCCGCGGTGACCGAAATTGAGTTCGAGTACAGCAATGGCGTGTTGCACATCCAGGGTGAATTCGGGCAGGACACCCCTGCGACGGTGGAGAAGTGTACCTTGCTGGGGGAGTCTGGGCGGACTGAGGTTACCCAGAGCTTTGAACTCAGTGGATCTAAGGAAGTCAAGTTGAAGTGAGGCTGTCAACATGGGTAGCAGATAGGAGAGCTTACGACGCACGAGAAATTAATCTTGTTGGGTAGATCAGTTTCCGTGATCCTTGCTGTTTTATGCCTCAGTACCATGCACCTTCTCACTAAGCTTTGCGGTTAAGCACGAGTATGGAGTACATGAGAGAGGCAGGGTATCAAGGGATGGATACCCGTCACCATTGCCAGTTTGCCACAAGTACTCCGTAGATTGTAGAATCAACAACCACCAACCACTCACTTTCAACAACAGAAAGCAATCCACTCCATCAACCACCCACCAATAACCATTAACCCAGAATCATCCTCCGTACAATGTACCCAGAACCTGCTACATACACACATACCATCTACCACCCAGATGCCAACCACACATCATCCCCACGCAAGGGACCCAAGCAATGAACCCAAAGACGCGTCCCTGTACCTTACAGCAACGCGCATCCCTACACGAGGCTTAATTCCAGGGAAGCCTCAAATACCGTCCCCAATCCACCGTGCACCTAATCACCTCATCACATCACACAATTTCACCACCACCACCACCCGTCCTCTCCAACACATATCATATCATCTCAAACTAGGGATTGTTATCATTATTATTATTCAAAATGCATTTCCAATCTATCCTCCTCACTCTCGCCGCCTCCATCACCCTCGTCTCCGCAGGCGACTACTACTGTCCCTTTGCGCAGGACAACTCGGGCATGCTCCAGCAGCCGTACTGCTGTGATTCGTTTAAGGATTCGCAGGGAGGGTCGGTTGCGAAGGAGGGGCAGAATTGTCAGTATCCCCCCTCCCCTATTGTTGTTTGTTCTTGGTTGTGTTTTGGTTGTTTGTGTGTGATGAATACTAACTTTACTCTTGTTTTCAGGCCAATCAATGAACACGTGGGTGGATGAATGTCCTCAGGGTGGATCGGTCAAGTGTTGTTATACTATTGTGAGTATTCTGTCTCTGTTATTGTTGGTTGGTGGGAGGGTCATGGGCTAACTGGTGTGTTTAGGGCCCGGTGTATATCTGTACGGCTGAGGCGGAGCAGAGTGATGATTAAATAAATGGATATGAGGGCATTCGATAATGGGTATTGGGGTTGGATGATGATTTCCATGGGGGGTGTGATGGGATAAGACGGTGTGGGTATAGTATAAAAGTGATTGCGATCGAGTAAAATACCAATCTTATTTCTGAGTGCATTGTCATATCTTATATCTGAGAACAGAGCACTTGGTCAGAGGGTATGTCCCAAGCTGGATTATCCCGACAGTATTATGGTTGTGGTGAAGTGGTGGGTTTATAGTAGAGTTGGTGGTGGTGATGGTGGTGGCATCCGGATGACGTATCTGGTGGTCATTTGTTGTTGGTTTTGCGACAGGAGGCGAGATTAGTGAGTGTTGATAAACTCATGATAATTTAATCTTGATGTGCCCATGGCACAATGTGAAAGGATTTAGTCTGGGAGGCTGTGATAGAAATACCCTTTCGGGGATAGCCGGGGAGGAGGGCGGAGCATTGGCTTGTGAGGCCTCCCTCGTTTAGCCTTCAACAATATCTAACCTCTTAGACATATGACCTCCATCACCATTTGGAGTCCCCTCTTCCATGCTAATTCCGAGTGTTTGTCATCTGCACGATGAAGCGCCCCGGAGTTATCGGAAATCTCCGCCGAGGGGTAGCTGCATGGTGTCAGGCATCAGTGCAGCTACTAGTAGCTCACTTAGCCTGAAGCAAACAATGTCCCTGGTCTCACCGGAGATTTGAATATCTCCCAGTCCATGAACGGGTCAATTTATGTATCCTTAACTAATCAAACCCAATCCAGAAAACCTTATCGTGTGGAATTTATCCGGACGCTTCATTGGCCATGTCCACTCTATCGGACCAAGACTACGGTATCATCCCCGAGCTCTTCACTTACGACGACCCACTATCTGCCGCAGCCGAAAGAGGCGACGAAGCAACCGTCCGGCGGCTCCTAGAGAACGGATCCAACATCGAGCTGCGAGATAGGTTCAATGGCCGAACTCCTCTATCCTATGCCGCTAGAAACGGTCAAAAAGCCGTCGTCGAGCTACTGCTAGCACACAGTGCCGAGATTGAGACAAAGGACAATTGGAATGACCAGACGCCGCTGTCATTAGCAGCTGAGAATGGCCATGTGGGGGTCGTGCAGGAGCTGCTGGACCATGGTGCGGATATTAAAACGAAAGACAGCTGGAACGAGCGCACTCCACTTCTCTGTGCCAGTGAGATGGGACACGAGGGGGTTGTCAGATTGTTGCTTGCAAAAGGGGCTAGTCTAACGCCAAATAGTCATGGTCAGACGCAGTTGTTGTGTGCGGCTGAGCAGGGTCATGCGGCAGCTGTGGAGGTGATGCTCCGGGAAAGGAATATTGATCTGGAGTTGAAAGATTTTTATTACGGTCGGACGGTATTGCTATGCGCGGCTGAACATGGCCATGAAGAAGTTGCAAGGCAGCTACTGCTTGCCGGTGCTGATGCTGATGCTGGAGATAATTATGGTGACCGGACACCGCTTTTGTCAGCTGCCAACTATGGTCATGTAGGCGTGATGCAGACTCTCTTGACAAATGGGGCCGATCTGGAGGCGCGAGATAAAGATGGTCGGACGGCGTTGTTGCTGGCAGCAGAGAATGGCCAGGAGAAAGTTGTTCATTACCTACTCATGTAACGGGCTAATTTCGAGGTTGGGGACGATGCCTATCATACTCCACTTACATGTGCTGCGGAAAGGGGTCATTTGGGGGTGGTAAAGCTGCTAGGGTGCAACGGTGCGAATATTGAGGCCAAATATTGGGGAGGTCGCACAGCACTGTTGCGGGCAGCCCTGCAAGGCCATACGATGGTGGTACAATGCCTCATCCCACAGGCTCAAGATACCAAGCGCCAGACGCCGCTTGTGACTGCCGTCTCCGAAGGGCACGAAATGATCGTGCAATTGTTGCTGGAACAAGGGGCTGATGTTGAGAGAGGAGATAGCCGAGTAATAAGGCGATACTTAAAGAGCCGTCGTGATGATTCACCTTCTTGGCGCTTATCACCGGTGAACTGGGGGATGATTGCTTAGTATATCACCCAGCATGTTCCATATATATTGAATGAATGGCTTTCCTACATGCAATGTTGACTCTGTGGTGAATCAAGTCTAATCTTGATATCATAGGTAGCCTCAGGCACCAACGCGGCTGCGCGTGCGGGTCAACAACACGCCCTCTTACCTCCCCATCCACCTCGTCTTCTCTTTTTTTCCTCTGCGCCATCAACAGTCCGGTTCAAGATGTCTCTTCGGTATGTTACACGTGCCGTGTATTCGCTAAGCCACGAGAAGACATTCAGAGAGGCAGTAAAGTCAATCAACGAGGGTGTCAGTAAGGCCCTACCGTCCAAGGGCCATTACAAACATGTCTCGGTTCTGAGCCTTCGCTGGGAAAATGACGACTTGGGCTTGAAAGACATCGAAGCAGAATTACTCCGATTTTTCGAGAGGAAATACTTCTACAAGGTGGGGTCTTTACTCATCCCATGTGCGTCCAGAACGGAGGCATTTTTGGCTATCCGCACGAAGATCCGGGCCATGCTTTCTTCCTATGACTCACCGGACACTCTCTTCATCGTTGTGTATGAAGGACATTCGGATGCGGATTACAGGCAAACTATCGCTTCTCTCAGTATCATATAAGTTTATGGATTCCCTGGACAATTACTAATAGACTAACTGAATCTATAGGGGTTCGACGCAATCAACCGCAGTTTCCGTGCCGTGGAGCTTTGTCGAGGCTGAACTAGCCACTGTCAAAGGGGATGTCCTCATGCTATTCGACTCGTGTTTTTCGTCTAGGGCAACGATGGGGTACGAAAACTTTGAATACCTTGCGGCGTCAGCATTCGAGTCCCCGGCGGCCGCTAGCATCGATATGTCATTTACCAGGCGAATTATTGACTTGCTAAGTCAAGTAGACACTGAACTAACTGTGTCACAAATACATGCAGAACTCGTGCAGCATGCCAACCGTCCTGGTAGTCAGCTCGACTACACTCCTGTTCATGTGGCAGCCAAAGACAAACCGTCCGTCACAATTCGGCGCCTGGAAGCGCTCCCAAGGGAGCTTAGAGGTCTCCGGAGAACAGCCGAGTTGGGCGATGGCAAGGCCTTGGTCACTGTTAGAATTACTGGAAAGACCAGTGTCCCGGACATTGGTCAATGGATAAAGTGGTTATCGACGTCCATTCCGGAGGATGTAGCAGACATCAAGCTCGAAGGTGTCTTCGAGTCTGACTCGTCCTTGTGCCTGCTGACGATGCCAACTGCTGTTTGGAACATGGTCCGGCACAATGAATCCTTTGAATTCGTTAGTTTCGTCCAGTCAGGGAATCTACTCGATCGCTATTCCACTAATGCCCCCCCTGCTCTCGAGAGTCGCCCGGGAGGTATCGAGATGCCTTATAGGAGCAAAGATTGATGTTTCATTGCTTTCTTCTTTTATTTTATTTTAATTTAATTTTTGCTTTTGCTTTTTTTTGTTTTTCATGTCTCAAAGCAAATGACCTGAGCCTATTACTAGTGGCCTACCCAACTTTGATGGACGCATGGAACCTGCGCACCAACTAAAATAGCTTTAATAAGTTTAGTAGCTGTACCTCTTATGGCTGAATTTTATTCTAAAGATTTAATCCTTGAGTCGTGCCATCGTGAGAAATCTGAAAATAGGGCTAGGAAGAGGAAAGATGCTTTACCAGAAGTCTACAACAAGAAGAATCAACGAATAAGTCGTTCACTGGGGTATACCATAGCTTAAAAGGACTGTCGTGTGATTTTATATGAACCTACTAGCCCCTCTCTTTCGACCAGTCTCCCATCAACACCCAACATTCATAATTTTCATCGCAAATAACCCCATTAGGCCAAACCAAATACCTGCTATATAACCCAATCAAGCACCAATCCCGTATATCTACTCATCGCCTATTTCTCCCCTCCCCCCACCATCGAACCCCAACCCCAACCCTAAATACGAAGTCCTCACTACAGAAAATGACATATCAGAATCTAGACCCCCATGCCACCCCCCAGCCAAGCCTCCAACCCCCAAACCCAAAACCTTCTTCCCTCCCTTCTCATTGGATTCAAAGCACTCGGTAAATCCCCGCGGATAACCGCTCTTCCCGATTGGAGGAAAACTCTCTCCAGTCCCCAGTCACCACTGGCACCACCCGGGCGCAGTGGGCAGTGGGCAACGAACCCAAATCGGATCTGATAAACGAAAGGGTAATTTTTCCGAGGAAAAGATCTTCTCCGTTATCAATCACACCAACACTAACACTAACACTAACATGCCTAGTTACCTACACAGTATTGGACGGAAGTACGGAAGTACGGCAGTACGGAGGAATCTATCTAAATAGGTAAGTAGGTACTTAAGGTGTACTTGTTTGTGGCTGTGGCTGTATCGGACTCTGTCCGAAGCTACGTACATACAAACTTACTGAATACGGAGATTTAGCCGCGATTGTCGCTACTATGTCTGACAGCTTAGTGTTGTTATTATTATTTTCCTTTTTTTTTTTTTCTTTCCCCTTATTCATACTATTGTCCGTGCTCTAAGTTTCTTGCATGTGTTAGGTTTACGGGGAAGGTATAGGTTGGTGTGTTTCTAGTAATGTAGATGCCTGAAGAAAAGAGGGCATGACTCGGTTTTTCCATTACCCCATTGCCGGCCGCCGGGCGGACAGTTTTCCCCACCGCTGCCGATATGTCGTCGGCAAATCCCACTCTAACTCCGATTACATAGGTAAATTGTACGAGGTTCGGAACCTGGCCGAGTTGGACAGCTCAGTCGTTTCAGGATCTACAGGGTTATCTTTTCCGGTTTTTTCTTGCGTGGAAATGGAAGGGTGAAAATTTTTGACATTATATTTTTAGTATGCTATGCTGGTCGTAATTCGTAATAGGGGTATGGCTGATTAGGGGCTATGAATGAAGATGATGTTTATATCCCATCGAGCATTTCTTCTGCATTGTGTCGAAATACTCGCTCGGCCAACCCAGGCTCGTTCGCACATATCCGTAGGCAGATTTCGGTAAAAGGTCCAATGTTCACCCCCGAGAATCGTGTGTGCGGCCAGTCGGTTGCGTATATCACACGGTTGGGAGCGGTTTGTAGAAATTCCTGAGCCATTGCTTCTAGGTCACGGAATTCTTCGTCCTTGCTGAGACGGTATGGGGCGGAGATCTTGACGTAGGTCTCTCCGGCGCGGAGAAGTGAGATTAACGAGGAGAAGCCCGGAAGCGTGTAGGGATCAAAGGGTGTTCCATCGTGGTCGATTGTCGACAGGTCTGGGCCTCCGAAATGGTCGATACACAGCTTGACACCTAGCTGCGGGACAACGTTCTCCAGCATGGGCACCATATCCAGAGATACGTAGACTTGGATAGTCCAACCGAAAGGCCGCACCACTTCTGCGTGTTGCAGCAGTGTGTCTGCCAGCTCCTGCTCGCTGAGCACCTTTCCCACCGACTTCAGGTTCACCCGCACACCACGCACACCTAGGGCATGCCACTCTTCCAGGGTCTTGGTGTCTATGTTGGTCGGATCGATGACCACTACCCCTCGCCCGCGAGAGGGCCCGACATTTCTGAGTGCTTCGAGGAGACAAGAATTGTCCGTGCCGTAAATGGATGGCTGGACCAGGACAATGTTTCCGATACCAAGGGAGGACTCGAATGTCATGGCTTCATCGACGGTGTACTTCGGAGGCTGATAAACCGCGTTGGCAGAGACTGGGAAGCGCTGCGGTTCCACGACGTGCATGTGTGTATCCCATGTTCCGTGAGGGACTCGGTGCTTTAATGGGAGAGGCTGTGGGGTGGTCGTTTCCTCCTTGTAGGCTCGTCGCTCTGCCTTCAGATGGGTGGTGTTGAACAGGGCCCGGGGCGTTTCATGCAGGCCAGGCCTAGGCTGGAAGGATGTAAGCATGGTGGGTAAAGAGGATGAAAGCATTGTCGACATGTCGAGGCTTCAGAATGGATGATGAAGAAGGTGGCCAGCCAAAGGTGACACCGCTTGGAGAACCCGTTAGATAAACTCACAAAACCATGGCAGCGCAACGTTCCCGCTGCTCCTCTTAAAAGATATTTCTGTAGAGTCATCGTGCTCTCTATTAGGCTAGGTGCCAGCCAAGGAACGACCCGTTCGGACAAAAGTGTGGATAATGAAATTACGGCAGCCTCTCATTCGGCTTCCCGATTGTGTTACCGGAAGGATGCCAGCAACGCGAGGAATGAAACAGTCCCTGACCCACCGGGGGAGAAGCGGGATCCTGTCGCTGGAGGGTGAAAACTGGGATGATGAGGTCGGAATCTGGCCGCAAGGGGGGGCCAGCCACGTGAGGCGACATTGGAATGATATGTCCAATGGCCCGTAGTTGCCGACAACCAATGAAGAGGCGCGACGTTGGACGTCGACCACGACAGAGATCGGACGTGTAAGCGAGACGAAGAAGCACCGCACTGGGGTTTATTCAGGCGCAACGGAAGTGGCCCGGGTGGATGCAGGCGGATCGACCCGCCCGATCTATCTGACATGCAGCAGTTCAAGCCAGCATCCGGGAGTATAACTAGTCCGTCGCGACGTCGTGAGTAGAGGTCTTGGACTCTTGAGGTCGATACTAGATACTCTAGGTATCTAGGGCGATACTAGATTAGCCAGTAGACTGAGCAGAGGGACCAGTGCAGGGCTCTGCATTAGTGTTGCCAACTAGGCCGAGACCAGCAGGATCGGAGGGAGAAAAGGAGCGAAAGAGGGGAGCAATTGCAAGGCCGCCGGAAGTTGGCCGAGAGGCAAAGTCACGCCCCTCCGGGTCCCGTGCCCTCCCCCTTCCGAGTGGATTTTCTCGCCTCGCTCGACTTCCGGCCACTCGCTTGTCTCATCTGACTCGTGTGTGGCTTGCTCCTAATCATTCTCCCTCCGGGTCTCCGGATAGCAACAAGGCAGTAATCCCTCTAACTGGAGCTTTCCCCAGATTCCTCATTCTAGCGCTTATTCCCCTGTGTTATCCCCCCCTCCCTCCCCCCCCTCCGGCTTAAAATAGCTGTATCCAGCTCCATCGCGGTTCCTTCCGCTTCGCCAGCATGGGATGGGCGGCGATTGACTGGTCACGGTGGACCACAACTCCCTATTATGCCTTAGTGATCTTTATTATAGCTTGTGGCAGCATTCCCAAAGGTAACGTCATCTCTCCGTCTCATATGGCATGTCAAAATCTGACAGGTGGGGTGGCGCTGCAGGTTACGATGAAGGCGGCTACAGTGCCAGTGTCAAACTCGAATCGTTCATGGTCGACTTCAACCTCCTATCCTCGAACTGGACTCACGATGCGACCGGCCTGGCCAACCGCAAGGCGAATATCACATCGTTTAATGTCTTGGGAGCAGCCTTCGGGGCCTTGTTCTCGTTGGACTTGAACGATCGCTTGGGGCGACTATGGACATGGCGTCTGTCTTGCCTGGTTTGGGCATCGGGCCTTTTTATCACGGTCTTTTCCTCGGGCATCTACGGTCTTTTACTGTTTGCCAGATTCTGGAGTGGTCTGGGCGCCGGAGCGCTAACGGTCACTACGCCCTTGTATCTGTCGGAGATCGGTGAGTAATTTTGGGATGACGTGCATGGCCTATATAGATGGCTGATATCCACTATAGCGCCTGCCCGAACAAGAGGCTTGGTGGTTAGCGTTTACATGGTAATCTTACTAGCCATTCTATCTGTGGGTAAGCTTACTCTTCGATAAGGACTAGTCTCATGTGTGGCGTGTTCTGACCTGTGGTTCCGACAGGGTTCTTTGTCAACTATGGCGCGGACTTGCACATGGCACCTACGCGCGAACAATACCGTCTGGTCCAGTCCATCCCTTTGATCCCCACAGGGATTGCTTTCTTTGCGTCTTACATTGTCCCGGAGACACCTCGTTATCTAGTGTCAAAACAGCGTTCCGAGGAAGGCCGGGCTGTGCTGGCTCGGCTTCGCGGTAAAGACATTTCCGATCCCGAAGTTGAGGATGAGTTCAACTCGATCGATGCTCAAGTTCGAGCAAAGGCAGCCGACTTGGCATCCATCAGCCACTGGCAAGCTTTCAAGGAAACCCAGTTGAACCCTAATTATCGCCAGCGGTTCTGGCTCTTGATGACCATGCAAACCATCGCCCAATGGACAGGAGGAAACGGCATCACGTACTATATCTCAAACATCTTCCAGTATGCCGGCATCACGGGAAATGCCGAGTCCCTTGTCTCTTCCGGTGCCTATGGTATCGTCAAGCTTGTTTTCACCATGGCTTTCACTTGGGGCCTCATTGATTACCTGGGCCGGCGTCGCTGCGCATTAACAGGGCTTGCTCTCCAGCTAGCTGCTCACATCTACATGGGAGCTTACATGGGCCTACAGCCGGGCTCCGCTGATAACAAATCAGCGTCGAATGCTGCCATCGCCTCCGTCTTTATCTACGCCGTTGGCTGGTCCGTCGGCCTCTGCACCATTCCTTATCTTTACGGCACCGAGATCTTCCCCACTCGCATCCGCAACGTGGCTTACTCTCTCAGCATGACTCTGCATTGGTTCTTCCAATTCGCCGTCGTGAGAGTTACCCCAAACATGTTCGCCTCCCTGGATGTTTGGGGTGCGTATGTCTTCTGGGCGTGCATCTGTACCCTGGGCCTCATTATCCTCGGTATCTGGATGCCCGAGACCAGCGGTGTCCCCATGGAACGGATGGGTGATCTTTTCGATACCCCTTGGTACCTGCGCTGGCGTGCCAAGCCGAAGGATGTCGCCTCATCCTCGGCTTCCACCGCTGAAGAAGGCACCGAAGTCGGTTCCAACCTCGATGCCAAGCAGGCAGATGGCAAGAGTCTGCCTTTGTAAAAGTCTCCGGACGTGTCCGAATATATACCCGAATTATTGACGCCTTACACTATACATATCTATGGTTGATTGATGTGAACAATGTGCATAATTACCCTCGTTTCAGAAAAATGACTGGTTTAGATCTTGTATTTATTTTTGGACGGTACATAAGCGGTGGATCAATAATACAAGGTCAATTAGGAGGTTTACTGTTTTATCAACCAAATCGTACAAGTGTATAAAAAATCGGAGTATAGCCAGAGGGGAGTCACAGGATGTGTACATCCAAAAGTACAAGAATTTGATTATTAGACATGTCCAACTGCTTTGACTTTATAAGTAGACAACTAGTAGCCTATTACTTGTTTTTCGTCCGGTTTTAATGCCGATCCCACCCGTAATCGACTGCAGGCGTCATGTTCGTCGTGATGGGCTCCGCGTATGAGAACGCCTCGAACACTTCCGGCGTGATCTCGTACGAACCCGGATTATCCAGCGTCAGCATGGCATTTGGCATCCCGCCTAGGAGATGTGCCGTGGTCATCTGCGGCACATTTGTCTGCGAAAGCTCAAAATCCGCAACTGGTTGTTGGAAGGTATATCCCGGCATTATTGGAGCTGTGGAGGTCATGCCTGCAGTGTGCATGGAGTTTATGGGGTGGTCGGTTTGTTGAGGTTGCTGCTGCACAGGGGAGACGCGACGAGAAGTGTCGGCGAGGTTCACGGGGGATGATGCATGATGTTGGGAGGGAGAGTGACTATGATGGGTCCGTGACCGTTGGTGGAGTGGAGGTTGAGGTTGGGGCTGGGGCTGGGGCTGAGATTGTGGGTGTTGAGGCTGTTCGGGTTGAGAGGTGGGAAGTACTAGATGGACGTCGATTTGGAGTTTTTGCATTTCCTGGTAGACGAGGCTGAGAGCTGTAATGATCACTGTTGAAACTGTTAGTGGCAAGGCAGACATTTGGTTCTAGACAATATCATACCAGGATTTGACCCCTTCACCCGCTCCAGTGCATAGATGCAGTATTTGAGTTTGTCGAGAGTCCCCGGAGCAGCATATTTCAGGGCCTGGATTTCGAGCAAGAATATAGATGCTGCAGTGTATACACTATAAGCGAGGGAGAGAACCACGTGACTGTCACCGAAAGTACGACGATACAAGTCGAACAGAGACAAGATAGTAGTTGCTGACGTCATGCATTGGACCAAGTGACTTTTGTCGTAGGCTTCGCGGTTTGATTTGGAGCAGAGAACGGGGCGGTGGAGGAGAATGTTAATGGTGTGGTAAAGGCAGCTATAGAACAGATGGTTAGCATTCCATAGACGACGTAGGCAAAAATGGTAGATGGGTACGCACTTCAGGGTCACAATGTGACTGGGCGGAGCATAGGGAGGAATGTCCATAGGCTGGAGCTTCAAATAATCAGGAAGCTCCTCCCACCAGTCAGCTAGGTTTGCGGCTTGTTCCTGGATGCAGTTGTAG
The DNA here is from genome assembly GCA_003184635.1 of Aspergillus sclerotiicarbonarius CBS 121057. Lineage (NCBI taxonomy): Eukaryota > Fungi > Ascomycota > Eurotiomycetes > Eurotiales > Aspergillaceae > Aspergillus > Aspergillus sclerotiicarbonarius. The sequence goes on along the minus strand of KZ826344.1, from coordinate 266,603 downwards.
AACTCCATCTCCGACACCTGTCGGAGAGGATCGTAGATGTGGATTAGAATTTGGTTGAGGATCTCTGCCAGTCCGCACATCTTCATGAAGCATGATGTAGAGTGAGCCTGGGTAGGCGGATAGTGAGTACCATCGGGGAAGACGACGCCATGAGGAGTCCAGATCTCAACCTCGGCCGTATCATCCAATATCATCCTTGGAGGACTGACCCGGGAGTGCTGCATGGTCGGAGATCGGCCAAAGTATAATGAGATCAACTTATCCCAGAAATAGCAACTCCAGAAGAGACGGTTTCTGAGCTCAATATCCTCGTCACTGAGATGAGCGCTGTCAGAATACTTGCGACTATCGATGGATATTCCAAGGTCGTCCAGCATCCGAAATGCCATTCCGCTGTACAACCACGCCTGAGTCCGGTTGCCTCGCCCGCATTCTTGCGCACTGATAAGGAGTAGTGTCTGGATGGTTGGAATACCGACAAAGCCGGCTTTGAGCGACTCGTATAGGCCTGATACGGCACGGTCGGAAAACTGTGCCCCGCCTTCGAACGAATCCAGAATGGGCCCAATCCTGGGCTCTGTCTTGCACCATCGTACGGAGTGGGAAAGGATCGCATTCAACAGGGCGTCGGAGTAATAGGGACCATTAATCTTCATATCACCTATCTTGTGTCAAGGTCTGGATAATATCAACTAGGAGGGGGGGAACGAACGAGTAAATGTAGGTCGATAGACGAAGCCGAAGAGTGGTTGAATCCAACACCAATGCGAGTCAAGGAGATACTGAAATGGTTCCTGCAACGGTGATAAGGATCAGAATTAACTCTTGTGTTCTTCTTCTTGTGGTACTTCGTGGGTTGAGACTCACAGGCATAGTAGCCATCTGCTCAAAAGCCCGTTCCCGCCATGCATTGTTGATGAGTCTTTCTTTCCGCCCCTCCAGTTGCATAGCAAGAGGGGATGTCGATGAGGTTTCGCTTAAGAGGCCACTCGGGAGCTGAAATAAACTGGTCGGGCCATGGAAGGATATTCGACCATCGTGTTCGACTTTGAGACCCTCGAAGTCTCTGGCGAGGTCCCCCTCGTTTTCGTCTTCTTGTTTGATGCGAGTTCGGATGCCCGGGCTGGCGCTGGACTCGGCCGGAGATGCCGGGGAGGCGCCTTTCCGCACCACCGGCTCCGGGGGTTGTTGGCTTCGTAGCTTGGAGAGAGCATCTTCCAGCTGCGCGACGCGCGCTTCCAGCTGCTTCGTATAAGATAAGGTTGGAGCCCTAGGGATGGAGGGTCAATAGTGATCGACAATTCGCCGATAGGGCCTGCAAAGCGGGTCGGATTGGTGGGGGAACAAAAGTCCCAGAAGCGAGGAAGAGGAAAAGGAAAATCAGCCACACTCACAGACTATAGACGCACACCTCGCCGCGTGCCGCACATCGCGAACATGACGGACTGGCTCCGTTGCATTTCACCTAGCAGATCGGGTCAGCATCATCAGCTAAGCGTGTGTGATCATTCGACATATTAATCTCGGAAGTCATCCGAGTCAGGAACGTAAGGGGGGGGGATGAACCCACCTTTCGCTTGCGACAAGCCTCACAGGAAAAGGCGCTTTTCCGGGGAAGGTTGGCCTTCAATGGCACGTCGGCCATGCCCGACTGATTGGATTCTACGACCATGGGATTGGACACACCAGGATGGCCGTGGGGGACGGAACAGATGTTGCGACAGCCTCCATGGAAGAGAAAATTCACGATCACGCGAAGGAAGGAAGAGGGGAGAGGGGGCGAGAGGAGAAGGGAAAGGGACGAGAGGGAGGGCGAGTGGGGGTGGAAGGGAACCAGAAAAGTGAGACGATGACCACCAGTGACCAGCTTAGGGGCGCACCTTAATCCAGCAGAGGGACCTTTCCTTGGGTCGTGGGGGGGCGGACGATGATCGGTGAGGGGAACCACGCTGAGCTTCGTCGGGAACTTGTCACGCACTTCCGACTCTGATTATTGTCTGCGAGGAAGACGATCGGATCAGAACATCTCAGCCATCTGATCCGGATGGCTGGATGCCAGCCCAGCAGTCCCCCGATGGGACGATCTGAGGCGGGAGAGGCGGCGCCGGAGCAGTTGGGAAAGACTGGAACGCAACCGGCATGACGATATCTCGGGCGAGTGAGACCCTGCTGAGCCAATCAGCGGCCCGATGCCGGAGGGGCTGACCCTTCGCCGCCACGGAATTCAGGCAGTACTGGCTGGCCGGGCGCTGGATGGATCAGGCAATCAATTAAGCTTAATCCGCCCCGATCACGTGGTGCCCATCCAGGCTGTCTGTCCCTCGGTCCCTCTCGATGGGCACATCATCTCATCTACAGCAAGTAAGGAGTGGTGGCTTCAGACTCATCCTAACGACCTCGGCTACTGTACATGATATCTCTACACCCCACATTATTATACAAATTGCTTTTCCAACTGTACTAGCAGACCGTGCACATCATCTACGGCAAGCGGAACCGCCCGGAGATTCTTGAGAGCTTTTTCGCCCAACCGCTGGGCCAGGATCTCTTGTAGCTTTTGTGCCCCGCGTTCAGGCTTGCTCTGCAGCTGACCCGTGACATCCACCGTGATGCGAGAGGCAGCAACGTCTTTGGGTCCCAGAATGAAAATGAGGTTGTACTTCATCTGCTTGGCCCGTTGGATCTTCTTGCTCAATGATTGACTGCTGGTATCCACATCGATCAAGAACGTGGAGTCAATCGGAGAAACAGGCTGAGGTGCGACACCCCCAGTCTGGTCCGACTCGAGTGGTCGGAATCCAGAGATCTTCGCGGCGGCTTCGTGCGCCTGTTGCACGACGGCCTCGTCTTGGTTGACCGTAAGGACGATGCCCTGGCGCGGAGACAGCCAGAACGGCCAGCGACCGGCATATTCTTCGATGAGCAGCGCCAAGAACCGCTCCAAGGAGCCAAAATTTGCTCGATGGATCATCACCGGCGTGGCCTTCCCCGGAGTCTCCGGGTTATAATCCTCCTCTCCTTCGGCCACCTGGTATTCCAGCCCAAATCGCTGGGGCAGGTTCATATCGAGCTGTATGGTAGAGAGTTGGTGGTATTTGCCCGCCTGATCTTGAAGTTGGATGTCGATCTTGGGGCCGTAGAAGGCGCCATCGCCCTCGTTCATGGCCCATTCTCTGCCAGTGTTGTCGAGCGCCTCACGCAATTGCGCCTCGGCACTGTTCCACAGCTCCAAACTTCCGATGAAGTCCTTCTCTGGCCTTGTAGAGAGGACCAAGCGGTATGGCCCTAGCCCGAAGGTTGTCATAACGAGATCCACGAACCCAAGTGCAGAAGCGATTTCTCCCTTGATCTGCTGTGGGCGACAGAAAATATGGCCATCATCCTGATGGAACCGACGGACACGAGTAAGTCCGCTTAGCGAACCCGATACCTCATTCCGATGAAGAGGACTAAAGTCGGCGTAGCGGATGGGGAGCTCCCGGTAGGAATGGGTCTGCGATTTGAACAGCAAGCAGTGACCGGGGCAATTCATCGGCTTCAGGCCGTACGACTCGTTCTCGCCCGTCTCTCCATCCGTGTCTCCAGTAGCTCCTCTACCGCGCACCTCGTACATATCATCTTTGTAGTTCTGCCAATGGCCGGAGACTTCCCAGAGAGAACGTTTGTAGATCGTCGGGGTCAGGACTTCGCGGAAACCGTATTGAAGGTACTGTGTGCGGAGGAAGGTGATGAGTTTGTTGATGATATGGGTGCCGTTGGGGAGAAAAAGAGGCGATCCGGGACTGTAGACCGACGTTGTGAAAAGGTCCTGGGAGGTGCCCAGGGCGCGATAATCGGCCGGGGTCGAAGACTGAGCTTGAGGCTGGTCGGGCTGCGGGTCAGAGCACGAACAAGGCCGCGACGACGTCGATGAGAGCCATTGTGCTCTCACGGATGGCCAACGGGCTAGCCGTCCATTGACCGGGGGTTTTCGAGAAAGTAAAGGCTGCCGTAACAAGGGGGATAGTCGACGCATCGTGGAATGGGCGGACAAGGACATGGATCGGAGGGTGAAACTGGAGGATTTTCCTGGCCGCCCGTGACCGGACGCGATCTGCCCGATGGGGAATCGCGTTCCCGTGATTGTCCCCCACCACCTCGTCGGGTCGGTGGACGTTGCGTCGTCCGATCTATAGTCTCGAGCTACTGTCTGCCTTCCACATAGTATCTCATGATCGGCATCCTGATTCTGCGTCGGCCAGTCATCCTTATCACAAAGCTGGGACGTCGTCTACTGTGACACTGTGTAAGCACCCTTGCCTCTCATGGACCAGAGCAGTGCTCGATTCCTCGCTACATGCCTTCTCAACTACGGAGTATAGCGGCAGCAGATCGATGGAAACCAGCTAATCTGCTTCAGAGAACTACATTATATAAATTGCGACTTACGAGCTCCCTGAAACTTCCTGCTACAGCATATAGAGACCTATATTACAATCCCTTGCATCTTACGGCTTGCGCGTTGTTTACCTCTCCAACACCGCGTAGCGGCTCAGAGGATTTCATCAATTAAAACTCCCATAAAGCTGCCATAAGCCCAAATATATCATCCTTCATTACCAAGCTTAATGACTACACGCACCCCTCGACCCCAGGATAGCTCGATTTTGGGCGAGTCCTGGGTGGTAGCTTCACCTCAGGAGGAGAACGAGCAGCGAGCCAAACATCAACCTTCTGAACCTTCAAGCCAGACACCTCGACCAGTTAGGAAACGCGACTATGGATCCGAATCGATGGCTACCTCCACCTCGTCAACTACCTCGGGGCCAGAACTAATTATGCCGTCTGTATACGAGGCTCCTATTTCAGAAGGATCCTGGGTTGCGCCCACCACACGATCCAAGCGCTCTCTCAGACATAGGCCCCAAAAGTCCTCCAAGCCATCGACGCAGGAAGAGAAACAGCAAGCTCCCTCATCCACAGAAGATGGAATGACACCAGCCTCAACTCAAAGTCCTCCCCAACCGGAAACAAACCAGCGCCGCGCATGGATGTTCCCGAACATACCGATCCAATCAATCCTACGCACAATACTCAACCTTGTTCTCATCGCCGCCATCTCTCACATGCTCGTCCTTCCCGAAATAGTCCAACAATACCAAACCCTCTGTTCTTTAGAAACAATAGCAACCCTATACCCAGCTAGCTGCATCCCACCTTACCCCCAGCCACAACCCCGCCACCACCAACCAGCCCCCGGGGAAACCGTCGCTTCCTCACAAGCCCGCCTCGAGTCCCTTTTCAACACCACCCTTCACGAAACCACCCCCCTAGCCAACACATTAAAACAAAGCGAGTCCAAGCTGCGCGACATCCACCATGAACTCAGGAAAGCCTACCCAGGCACCAAACACGAACTCTACCTCGAGTTCACGGGCTGCTTACAAGCCACCCGCACCGCCGCAAGCAAATTCGACTCGCTCCGAGCCGACATCCGCTCAGCAGTGGATAGTCTGATCGCCAGCGGCGGTGTCCAGGCCCTTTCCCAGGACGCGCGTCTCGCCACCCAAATGGCCCGACGCGAACGGTACCTCGAACAACTCACCTCACGCATGCAATCCAAGGCCGACTCCCTCTCCAATGACCTTGCCACCCTGGACGACCACCTCGAATCGATCGAGAGCATCGTAGCCCGAGAATCAAAGCAATCCACCACCGCGCCCGGCGCACCACCCAATCCCGGGGGCAAGTCAGACCAGCCTCCTCGTTTACGTGCATTCGTCGACTCGCTCTTGGGCGTCAACCGCCCCCATCCAATCAACGCAGAGGAAAGCGCCCTCCCCAGCCACGAGAACTCACTAGTCAAGATGTTCCGAGATGCGGCCACCAATCACCGCCCCGTGATCCATGTAGTCCGAAACCTATCGAATCAGCTCCAGGCTCTGCAACAAAGAAAAAATGCTATCTGAGCGCTTACTATCGAAATTTAATGTGAGACATGCATATGGGACGACTGGCTGACCTTGGAACTCGGAAAGATAAGCCTTCGGCGTTTAGGCGTGCTCTTTGTTACATGGCACGTGGGTTTGACGTTACACAATGTTTACTGTCAGGAACAGACTACCCCATACCGGAGTAAGACACCTAACACCTAACAGCGCTATGGATGATCGATTGAATTGATGTGATTAAATTTCTGAGCTAAAATAAAGCCTTCGATTTTGTCCAGCAAATGAACGTCCGGGAACAGACAAAAGACCCTTTTCGTGATGATAATATCGCGGGGAAGATAGCAATGGGTTCATTTCCAAAGTAACCAACAACAACAACAACCCTAGCAAAGCGAGTCCGATTAACCTCCTGTCTGATAGCAGTTTTAATGGCAACAGACAACTCAACTCCTCTCAAGTATGTACTGACAACTACATTCCAAATAAGCTATGCAATGAAAGCAGCGAAAAGGGTGGGTGAATGTTTCCAAACGCCCGGGGAGGAAAGAGAAATGTTTGATCAAGGACGGATATAATCGGAGGATTATACCGGGGTTGATCAATGGTCAATTTACAGAAGCGCAGCGAGGAGACCAGCGAAGAGAACGCTGGCGGAGGCGCCAACCTGGGTGGCAGCACCGGTGTACACGCTGGGAGAGGCGCTGGCAGATGCGCTGGCAGAAACAGAGGCAGAGCTCGAGCCGGCAGCGGAGGAGCCGCTACTGGAGCTGGTGCTGGAGCCAATGCTGGAGCCAATGGTAGAGCCGGAGCCGATGACGGCGGAGGAGGAGCTGGCAGCAGCGGCGCCGGAGGTGCCGGAGGTGCTGGAGCCAGAGCCGGAGCCGGAGCTGGTACTGGTGCTGGTACTGGTGCTGGTGCTGGAGGTGCTAGAGCTGGAGCTAGAGGTGACGTTGCAGCTGCCGTCGTTGACAACAATGCTGCTGTAGTCACCAGTCTTGTCGGAGTAGGTGTAGGAGCAGCCAGGGTTGTAGTTGGTGATGGTGACGGACGAGATGGTCATGGTGAAGGGACCGTCAGCGTAGTTGGTCTCACCGCCAGCCCACTCGATGGTACCAGCGGGCTCAGAGGAGTCACCAGCAGCCCAGATACCGAGCTTCAGGCGCATGGGGGTCTGGGGGTAGCGGGTACCGCTCTGAGCATCGGCGTAGTCGAGGGTGCGCACAGCAGTGCCATCGATGCTCCAGATGGTTGACGACTTGGTCCACTCAACAGTGTAGGTGTGGAAGGTGTCCTGGGGGGTCGACACGGTTGCCCAGGTAGCACGGTCGTAAGAGGAAGTATCACCCTTGCCGAAGTAGTTGGTCTCAATCTGAGTAGTATCACCACCAAGAGCCTCCTATAAGTCTCAATGTGGTTAGTCTACTTTCCCCGTGCATATTGGTTGGTAAGGATGCAGATGGGCGTGCATAGCAGGGGCTGGCAGGGGTAACCAAGTGAACAGGAAAGGGGGGCTGGAAGAGCTTACCCAGTCGATCTCGTCGAGAACGTCCGACTCCAAGACGATAGCGCTGCAGATACCGGTACCAGCAGCAGCCTTCATGACAACTTCAGCCTTGCCGAAGAAGAAGTAGAAGTCCGTCTCAATGGTGGGGGCTTGGCCCGACGCGGTGATGATGAACTCGGCACCCTCAGAAGTGAAGGTCACACTGTCGGCGGTAGTAGTCCAGCCGGACATAGAGCCAGAGGTGAAGTCAGTGGTGAAAGTGCTGCTGCTCAAGGCCGTATCAGAAGGGCATGTCTCTGTTGGCTCAGTTAGATTGGTGTGTGGAGAGGTATACAAGCACGAGGAACATACTGTTGAGAGGGTCGCAGTCCGTGTAGGTCTGCGCAGCAGCAAAGGGCAGCACTGCAGCCAGTGCAGCAGTAGCGAAGGTGCGATACATGGTGTCGTTGGTATGGGGGGGGTATGTCAAGGCAAGTTGAACGAGGGTGAAGCAAGAGACCAAACGAAAGAAGACTCTTGGGGATGAAAAAGCGGGTAGGGTCGGGGGATGCTTAATCAATTAAATAGTGATGAAGTAACTAAGTGAATCTAGCACTCAAAGCGAACGACTGACCCAGGAACCCGGGCAACCAAAGAGGGAAGAGGAGGGGACTATTAAACTTCCGTCACGATGGAACGGGAAGTGGGAAAAGTGATGGTAATAAGGTAGCAGTGAATGATACTAGCCAAGTGGGTGCCGCCATGGAGACAGGTTGTATGATATTAATACTTCCCCTGAGGGAGACCTCATCCGCTATGGAGCAGTCGAGTTGAGCCAACGAGACCAAGGATGATAATTGGGGGCAAAAGGTGTATCCCCTGGGTCGGCCTTGCGAGGACTCTGGGCAGGCACTGGGCGAAGCCTGCGTCACGGCTGAGGTGGTCAGACACGGTGACTGAAGGAGGAACGAAGGACGACATCGATCCAGTGGAGTCTGGACTGGAGACGGCCCCAGTGAGCGAGCCACTGGCGGCCGCTGTGATAGGTGCGAGTTCGTCCGTGAAGGCTGGCATTATCCACTTTTCGACTCGGTCGGGAGGATCGTTCGCTGCGCTGACCGGCCGGGGAAAGCAACGGAGGGCGTGCGTAGTAGTGCGTACCTACACTGTATACGAAGGCGGAGCAAGAGGAACAAAAGCTTATGCCTGCCGCGTGTCTTGGAAGATTTTCTTTGCTTTTCCTGTTTTCCCTGTGTCCCCTGCGCCGTTTTCATTCTCCCTTCCATGGATGGTTCTTTCTTTTTTTTTCTTTTTTTTTTTTTTGTTCTGCAGTCGCGATAGCCCTTGTCTCCTAGTTCTCACCTCACATCCTCTTTCCTCCTTGAAACCGGGGCTCACCAACGGTCCAGCCAAGGGTTGAAAGGGGTCCAAGATGTCATTCGCTTAAATTGGATGGAGTGGGTTCTTCCTACAAGGTGGTAGCGCGCGCCGTGGACCAAGTCGGTGTTGGTCCTATTTAGGCAACGATGTTATAATAGTATAGGCCGAGGGCCAAGGGGGCCAAGTATTTAACCACCATTTGCCACGGTCGCATTATGCGGACTCGCCGTCAACCAGCGGTCCAACTGTTGGCTTTCCCGCGTGCTGATCGTGTCAGAGAAGTGTCGCAGCTTTGACGATGCGATGAAATTGAGGCCAATCGATGCGAGCCATGGATCTAACACATCGGACCTGTGGTTCAGCCATTCGAACAGACAGCGGGAGTAAACACAAAGGTACACTCTAACGGTCATAGGGCAGTAAAATCAGTGGTCATAGTGGGCAGAATTATGGTCAAATCAAAATGCAATAATCATGACTCCGGCCGAGGGTCCGTTCCAAAAGCTTCCACCGATATTGGATGACACCCAAGACAAAATAAAATTGGACCGTCTAAGCGCCGCCTCGGTTGGCCAAATGTTTTGCAGGTCAGAAGACAACAATGTCTCACCCCGGGTAATGGTATAACAAAGAGCTGCTGAAGATGGTTCGAGGACTCTGACCCCGAACGGGCATAAAGGAAATCACCAGCTTACCCACTTGTTCGGTCCGTCAGCGATAAGGAGACGCATTCGGATAGAGGGTCCGAAGTGCCGCATCCATGATGCTTCTGGTGTAATTTCTGGAGATGAGCCAGGGAAATGCGCAAATAATGTGCAGCCGACAGAAGTACAGTGGGGTCCGTAATAATAATCTCACAGGGTGTCAGGCGCATCAGCCTTAATCTGAAACAAAAGGGGAGGTCATTTAACTGATTTAATTATCCGGCCCCTGAGGACAGGAGCTGTCATGAACCCCTCACTCCCATCCTTGGAGCGGATCGTGGATCGCGGAGGATGCTAATGCCAATGCTACCTTGGCCGCCCTCCGAACTCTGAGAACTTGAAAGAAGTGACCTGATCACCTGCCGTAATTTTGCCTAGGTTGACCCTCCCGAGTACCATACGATACCGTCATCTATATATGTAATCACGTGTCTTTGCTGCCTGATGATGTCTGTTGATGCCTGTTGATGCCTGGCAACAGGTTGGGGAGGGCGTGCCTCAGGATGGCGTTCTTGTTGGGCGATCCAATGAATCCGGCGCCACGTTGGATGTTGATCATCACCCGACCCTCATTTCCCCTCATTTCCCCTTATCTTCCCTCTCCCACCTTCTTGACAAGACAACTACCCCCCCCCAGTCCTGCAAGGCTCAAGCCCTTGACTTCTTACTATGGTCCAGAAACCCAGCAAGTCTTCGCATCGCGCTAATCTGTCTCGTTCTCGTTCACTCGCCGGCGCTGCGTCCTCGTCTTCCCCACTCGATCCAGACATGGACCGGAAAGTCTACATTCCGCTCTGTTTCTGCCTGATCTCCTTTGCGGTGATGGTCTATGTCAACTGATTCGAACCTCTGGAGGATCAAGTCGCCTTGGTCTTTCATCGAACACAAGTCTACCCCAGATCGGCCACGGTATCGTCTCGGCGCAAGTCGTAAAGCCATCGAGTCTATCCCTACGAATCTACGATACCAACGATAACCGCTCCGTGCCCCACCCAAACAAACACCTGGGTCATCGGCATCCCAACGCCCCATCCAGACGACAACCCACACTCAGTTGAGAGCCACTCGGAGCACTACTCTTTCAAGCGCAGAATCACCCGTCAACCTCACCAGCCTCGCGGACCAAGTAGAAGGACCGCATCGCCAGGAGCTGCAACGGAAAAGGGCCGGTCGATCGACCACGCAAGCCGCAGAGCACTACGTATCCCGCTTACGGGACTCCGGCCGCGCCACAGCGATCAATAACAGGTGCCAACCAAACCACCTCGCAAACCCGCACCCTATGCAGCTGCACCTACCTCGCAATATCCCGAACAAAGCACGATAAAGCCGATCTTAAGGCCTGGGGTATCGGGATTAAGGCAGCGCATTCGACGCTAAAGAACAATCGATATGCACAGTGACGTATGTACGTACGTACGCTGGGGCGCCACTATTGCTTGTTTGTTTTTTGCTTCTCGGTGCTAGACTAGTTGCCCCGCATACGGATTAACGGGACAACAAACTAGCAACCAGCCTCTCATTGACCTTTCCTATGTGTAATTGCTACTACATGCATGTTGTTATCTATATACCCTATATACCCTACCAGATGAACTAAATTCAATCTACCGTGCCAAAGGCAACCCGGATAAACTCGGGCTCTATAAATAACCACTTTTCCAGCCCAATCTCAGACACTGCGGAGCACGGTAAAGCTATCAGCCTGAAACTTGTACTCACTACCATGTACATTTTCCTCCCAAACCAAACCAAACCAAACCTATCCAAGCTAGCCATGCATTAGAAACAAATCTCGACACCCTAATTAACCCCACCAGAGATAAGACACCAACCCCAAAAATAGCCCGAAAGCAGACTCACCAGCAGAGGAAAAGAAAAAGAAAAAAATTCTGCGCATGGATGGATGGAGTGTCTCTACGCGTGCAGGCCCAAAAATAGCACCGGCACTCGTGATAGTAGTTAATAATAGTAAGAGACTTGTCTCGGAAATTTTCATATCCACTAGGTCACTAGGTACTATGTGAATCGTGGATAGTAGGTACTACTACTACTACTAGTAGTAAACTAGAGCAGCCTTGGAAGCCTGATACGGAGTATTAGGTATGGAGAATCCTTATCTCATATGTGATAGATAGTCTGTATGTAGTAATACTAGTAACCCAAGAATATAACTTATCTGCTTAGCACATAGTATGTAAGATTTAGGGTAGGGATCTTGTTAATAGAGACGGGTCAACTTGGAAATAATATGTGGATGGATAGATAGAGGGTGCAGGTAATAATACTACTACAAAAGAGATATGTATATGGGCATTGTTATAGTAACTATGTACTAATGTACCGATATGAAAGTGGGAGCGAGCCCCTGGGACAAATGCGAGACAGCTGGGAGGTTGCTCACTCGTCTGAGCGAGGAAAATTGTAGTTGGTTAATTCTAGAATACATCTTTGGAATACTATCTCTTGGAAACAAACTAAACTATATTCGTTGTGAGTTACTAGCTAGCCAGTAGAGGCATGCGGATTAAAGGATGAAGGCTCTCTCTCACCCGATCTAGGATAAAGCGCAGCCTCCATCAGCTCATAATCATCATAAATGGCCCAAAAGACGCCATCGACTCGATCATCAGGATCTGACTCAAGGACGATTTCAACCTGCTCCCGTATAGGGATTGCCATCCAGACCAAGTTCTTGAGTACAAGGTCATTAATAGCGGGGTCACTATCGAGATTCCCTCGGCGAGGAATATTATTGAGATGTCCCCTGAGAAGAATCACAACCAATCGAGCCAGACTACTAAGACCCATAGTCCCGTATCGGCTAGGCTGAGAGCAGATTCGAATCACTGCGTCTTGCAGGGCCTCTCGGGGCACTTTCTCAATCAGCAGTGTCGCATATTCAACCAGAACATCGCGAGGCTTCGACTCTCCTCCTCCTGTGTCGTGGGTCAGCATTAAGAAGATACTTGCAATAATGCTGAGGATGTCGTCCACGACATTCTGGTCCTCGATGGATGCGCGTGAGTCTGCAGATGCGCAAATTTGAGCCGAGTATTGATCAACAAACAGGTTGAAAAAGGATTTGCCGTGATGGTCCATCATGAATTCCAACCCCTGGATGGTCGCCCGGGAGAGGGTCTGAACGATGCTTTCTCTGTCGGAAGTGAATGCCGCGTAGAATAGCCATCTCACAGCGCCGGGGATCTTATTCGTTCTGTCATGCTCAAAGAGCCCGAGCCATTTGTTCAAGACCTCTTTGATAGGCGACTCTCGGTTCATCTCAAGAGCCTTGCTCCAGAGTGCGATTGATTCTGTGGCTAACATTTCACTCAGCTCGAAGTGGAAGCCTGTTGTGGTAGTTATTTGGATCAGCACATGGATTGTTGAGTCGCAAAGTTGCTTAACCCTTTCGTACTCCTTTCGTTTCAGGCTAAACTCGACATCGGCCACCAAAATGGACCGAAGCAATCTGCTCAATTGATTGCCATCCCGGCGCCCGTCCAATTCGTAGATTTCTTTCATGCAGGTGGCAAGCAATTTGACCATGCCGTCCACGACGGGCTGGTATTCCGAAGCCAGCGAGAGTGCCGTGGCTAGCAGCTGAACTCCCACTCTCGCTAATAGCTGTGGGTCTCCCTGCTTGGGTCCTTGATCCTGTTCCTTATATGGTCGATGTAGTTGTTCAGGATATTATCGAGCGCAGCGGGGCCTAGCTTTTTGTACACACGGAGGAGAATATCTGTCCACTGCTTTGCGATGAGGTCGACTGCCTTCCTCCTCCTGGCCTTGATCGTCTCAGCTAGCAGCTCCACCCCGGCAAAGGTGAGTGTATTCAGAACTTCATTTTCAAGCACCCGTTGACCTTTCTTGTCGGGCTTGTTGGCCGACTTTTGGTTGAAAAATCTGTGAATACATCTCCAAAGCCACGCGAGCCATTTAAATGCGTTCTTCGCGGCCTTTTGAGAAGGGGAAGGGGCACACTCTTTTGTCTCCGGGCCTGTCACCCTCTCGATCGCTTCTGTAAAGACTTCCGACGCAGCCTCCAGGAGGACGTTGAAAAATCCGCGTTGATTTCTCTGAATCGCAGTGGTCATGGCATTATGCCACATGGTGATGAACCGACTGATCCGGGTCTTCTGGTTGCTCTCAATGGCAGCCCATAACATGGAGACGGGCTTCTTTATCCGTGCCTTCCGAATCGATGAGAACCATACCTCTGAATCTCTTTTATCATTTGCGCCGGACGGCTGGTCATATAGCGACTGTGCTTTCGTTCGTAAGATTTGTTCAATCTCCACATACCCTGATTGTTGCGCAATCTGCAATGCAGTTCCGGTGGGACCACTGATGTTTGGATTGGCACCTCTTTCAATGAGCGCCTCCACCATGGCTTTGTGGCAAAATTCCACAGCCGCCATCAACGCCGTCCCGTGCATGCCTCCTTGAGCGTCAATCTTGGCATTTGCCTTGAGGAGAATGTCAAAAACCTGCATGTACTCCGTAGTTGCCTCTTCACGGATGCAACCGGCCGCAGCGGCCTGCAGTGGAGTCCCGTAACTGTCGCTCCTTTTGTCGACCGCAAAGCCATGTTTCACAAGTTTCTCGACAACTTTCTCTTGACCATAGAATGCAGCCTCGTGTAGAGCACTCCCCATCTCACCTGCAATCACATCCAGGGATCGGAACCAGAATGCAAATCTTCGTCTGCTGATAATCAACTCCACACAGTCAACGGACCCTGATGATGCGGCCGCGTGCAGGGCCGTGCCGAGTTGGGTTTTCATAGTCACGCTTGCTCCAACATCAATCAACAGTTCCACAACCTTTTGCTGGCCCGCGTATGCGGCGTCTATCAACGCGGTCCCAAGGTTCTTTCTGGTGCATCTTCGTTTGAATTCCTTGTCTGTCGATAGCTCCTTGAAAACCTTCGTGATTCCGCGGACAGCCACATAAGAGAGTGGAGTACGACCGTCAACGTCTTCAGCATTAATATCTGCACCGATATCTACCAACGCGGCCATGGTAAAATATGTCCGGTCATCCCGCTCCTCACTCCACGGTTCACTTTCCCCCCTTTCACCTCTTGCAAATTCCCTCCCATGAAACTCCGAGCCGTGTGCAGCCCAGTGTAACGCTGTGAGGCCATTCCCATCAGTTTCATGGACCGAAAACCCTTCCAACTTCACCAACTTGGGAATGACTTGAACTATCCCGAAGTAGCTGACAATTTGTGCTAGGTTAGGATGCCCAACAAGTTTGGAATGCGTAGGGAGGGCACCGTTGGCGGCGCTGGTTTGGTGAAGATGCATATACACCTTGAAGGCGAAAAGGATGTTCTTCGGCTGTTCTTGGAACAGCTTGACAAGGGCCTTATAAACGATGTTGGTCCGGCTGGCATCCTGCTTGGAAGCGCGACCGTGTTCGAGGAGACTCTCCTGTGTATGGTAGGCCCAGCGGTCAGCGGCAAGGATCATCAGCGGATTCTCCCTCAGCCACTTGTTCATGGGACCAAGATCATGCAGGGAAATATTGGTGGTTAGCTTGTCGTCGATTTTGACACCGCATATGTACTCGAGGTAAATCTTGGCAAGAAGAGTATGATCCGTGTAGCGGAGCGAGGCAGACGCCAGATTTTGGAATGCGTCAGGTCGACGTTTCAGGTACACATAGACCGAAGAATGGGCGAAGCGAAAAGTAGACTTGTCGTAGTTCAATTGCACGAGATATCCACAAATATGAATCAAACTCTCGGGGCTGTAATTGCAGTTGATTTCTTTCCAGGTGGCTGCCCTCAACAACGCCCCGACTGGCATGGAACCGCTCACAGAGATGAGCAGTGCGAGAGCCCGCGTAGCTATCCTCCTGTCGACCGGAGATCCCTTGGAGATTTTCTCCAAGATCTTGTCATAGGTATCTTCCAATCCTCTCTGGGGTTGCAAGTCTTGGACATGAGCCAACCGGCTTTCTTGAGGGTCGGGAAGATTTTGGATCTGTAGCTTGGCCCAGAGGATCCTGGACTTGAATTAGTACATCGAGATTACAGGTCAAACTGAAGCAGGAATTGGCTGGCTTACATTCCATCCGACTTATCTGCAATCACTTCCGCGATCAGGTCCCTTTCCTTCCCTAACGAATTCGCGAACGGGACCCTTCCCATGTTCAGCGACTCGGTGATTTGAGCCCTGTACAACTCAGCCATTTCGTGATCTACGAAGCGCTTGATATCAGAGCAGGTGTCTTTAGTCTCGATATTTATGATCGGAGGGGTAAACGTCAAGTCCCCAGTCGGTCTATCCCTCGAGGTGACCAGAATCTTCACTCGGTATTCGTGTCTATGGTGGATTTGGAGAATGATGTTCCTGGGACGATACAGAAAAAGCTCTTTGATTACCTTGAGAGTCAGCGCAAGCGACCGGTCTACACAATTTTGGATGGCACCGATGAACTTTTGCGATCTGTCCGCCAATGGCTGTTCAACGCCCTGGAGACTTATGGCGAGTCGATGTCCCACCGCAGCTTTCTGATCTGCGTCCCGAATCTTTGCCACAAAGGTCATCAGGATGTCTTTCTTAGAAGATTTGTCCGTCTGAGTATAGTAAAAAAGGACAAGTGCTTGTTGGTTTTCCTGGAGCTTGTCAATAACCTGGGACCTAAATGGAGTCGAGGATCGTCAGTAGTCAATTCGACGATGTAAGGTGTGAATGGACTGGTTCGAAGCACTCACGCAAGTGTGGATTTGCCGCATCCAACTATTAATAGGTCGGTTAGCCCCGAAAAGAGAATTTAGGCCATTCAAAGAGCATCAAACCATGTACCTTTTCCCTGTATCCACAGCATCGAGAACTTTTTCTCACTCCGGTCCCACAACTTGAACTCCTGTCTGTTCAACAGCCATTCTCCGGTTCCATCCACCCGAGTTTGTCTCAATATTTGATAGCGCTCGCGATAATTGTAACCGGGGGAATCGTTTCCGGGAAAGGGATGAAAATGTCCGATTTGAATACCATAGTTGACGCTGCCCTGGAAATTAGCGTGCAGAGGAGCGGCCTCCATGCTGCTACAAGCCTGGATCGCGAACAGCCTGGGCTGGGTTGGAAAAGCAAGGTCACCTCTCCCTCGTTTCAAGGATCGGTGATGATGTATCTGCTTTCAGAGAAGAAGGAGAAAGGAGCCGCGGTGGAACGAAGCTCAATAAATAAGGCAGCCTGACAACGGACGTTACAACTCCCTGGGGCTTAGTTAAGGAAAAGATTCAGACAGATGTTCTCCGGGTTATTGCTTGCGGGTAGGAATGTAGTAAATGAGAGTCTGGTTATGATGACAGGCTATAACGTCGAGGCCAGGGACAGTTTTTGGCCATTGTAGCCCTTGTTGGCTAAGAGGGTGTCCTGCCATCCGGGCGCCCTGCCTCGTCAGAGATGCGATTGTGGTGGCTTTCGTGGTCGGCTTACGAGCCCCGATATCAACAGAAGCCGAGACCATGCTGTTGTCGAAGAGTCAGGCGAGGACACTGTCATTTGCAGACAGAGATGAAGTACTGGACCCCACCAGTCAGGCATTGTGAAGAGGTGCGTTGTCCATCTCGGTCCGGGGAACAGGAACATGGGGGAAGTGAAGCAGTTGCTCGGAATGGAATCAGCCCAGGCGCTACCAAGATCAAGGCACCAAGCCTGCAAAGCATGCAATCATGGGCCGCCCAGCCTCGAGCTGACGTGGTTACACCGCCTAACGCTCCAATATGAAATGACAGTCATAGTTGCCTGTTTCCTATTCCCAGTAGCCTTGTGGTTGCTTTGCTTTACACCAGATTGACACGATACCGTTGGATCCCGAGATCCAGTATACTGCCCATTACTCTGGATTAAGGGACAAGCTTTTTTTTGTTCAATACCGGGATCTCGGCCTTCTCCAGTGAGGAGGACCGCTTTTCCTTTTTTCTTTTCTTTTCTTTTCCTTTTTTCTCTTGTTTGTTATTTTTTGGGTTTGTTTGTTTTTTTTTTTTTTTTCGGGCTAAAATCTCCCTCTCTGGCTCTTAACTATGATAAACCACCCAAAATACGAATTGAAGGGCCTCGGCCTGGGCATTTGACTATCGCCTGCGGCCTTACAACGATAACAACACCCAACATTCAGCCACACAATTACCTGGAACGAATACTGGGCGGAGATAAGACTTCACCTTCGGATTTGATAGCACGTCTTGGCCTTGTTTCCCCACTACCAAGCCCTATGATTTGCCCCCGGGTTAAAGGGTGAAATAGTGCGTCAACCCAATGACGTGACAGGACTCGTGGCCCAGGCAGTCACCCCTCCCTCCTGAGCGGACATCTTCCAGCCTCCAGTAACTCTTCTAGTACCACTTAGAGAGTGAGTTGTTTAGTATCGCCACCCGGTTCACAATACACGCCTCATTACTTCCAGCACTGCCGCCGAATAGTGAGAGTGTCAAAGATATTCTTTCTAATCATGATATCCCAGTATCAACCAGCACTTCATGGCTGGTAATTTCATGCACTGCGCTATCCGTCTGGTAAGCACAGTGTCCTCCGACGTGAGGGGCTGTACTCATGCAGGCCACATGCACGTCACCGTGGCCTTAAGGAAGGCATTTACTGCGTAAGGCATGCCTCTTGCGGAATGACTTGGCATAAAAATTGGTCAGTCATCGGGCTGGAGATCAATTGCCGGGGAATAGTCAGTCACAACTGGTGACTGATGGTCAGGCAGAATTAGGCCAATCCCCGTATATAAAAGATGCGCTTGGCTCATCAGTGTCCCGTATGTATACACCGTTAATGATCTCTCCCCAACCCACTTGGCCATGTTGCTGAAAGTGCTCCGAGACCGTGCTGACGCTCGAGTGGAGTAAGACTTCCCCTCCTGTTACTTTATCATCTACCATATCCCTTTCATATGACTAACAGCCGACTCTACAGCATCGTCTTCGTCCACGGCTGGAAAGCCAACGCCAATCACCCCAGCTGGACCTCCAGTCAATTCATCTGCTGGCCAGAGAAATTCCTACCTGCAAAGGTTCCCGAAGCGCGGATCTTATCTTACAATTATGAATGCCAGCTCAACGATTTCTGGAACAAGGACGATGATCTCATCACAGAGCTTTCTAACGACATGATGGACCAGATTATGGATCGGCGCACGGAAGGGGATCAGGTAGCTGCTCCCTCCTTGTGCCCTATCACTGGTTATGCCCCTCAACTGATCTTTCCCACAGGGAAACTGGCCCGTGATCTTTATCGCTCACTGCTTGGGGGGCTTAGTTGTCGAGAACGTAAGTCAAGACGCCCATTTTCTACCCATTTAGTTCAACGAGGAGAAAGTGAAGAAACCACCAATAACTTTTCCACCAGGCCCTCGTCCACGGAAGCCAGCACGACGAGCGAAAGAATCTTGTCGACTGCGTCCGGGGTCTCGTCCTCCTAGCCACTCCTCATTATCAGCCCTCAACGTTGAGCCAGGTGAACAAGTACTTTCTGCTAGCCGGCGAGAAACCCCTCGGTAATGACGAATTGATTCCGCGATCGAAGTGGGTGTTGTCCATTCCACGGGATTTTGCGCGGCTACGAAGTGGACAACTGGAGGTGGATACGCTATGTTGCTACGAGGGAACGGCCATGATGGTCGATGGAGAGAAGGTCAAGATCGTGGACATGAGCTTGGCTAGGCTTCCGGGAGCACCGGCAGCGGAGCGGTTGGCGGCGGATCACCTAGGCATCGCACAGATTGCAAATGGAGAGGATAGGGACATTGGGAAGCTGGTAAGGGTGTTGAAGAGGTGGGTGGCGAAGATTCTGCCGCCGCCTGAGGATGGAAATGCGAACACAAAAGTGAATAACGTGTCAACAGCGTCGTTTGAGGGACATAATTACGGTATTCAGATGGGTCAGAATTCGGGGACGATGAGCGGGTTCAGGTTCGCGAAGTAGATGGTGGATAGTATGTCAGTCCTCAGCGTGCATCTACGAGGCTTGTTTAGAGTACAGGACGACGAGGCGAACTTCTTCCCCGGTACGATGACCCTATCTTCTGTTGTAGAATGCATGAGAGTGGCATGCTGCCTAACAACATGCTACATAGGGTATTTGCTCTCATGTCCAATACAGGGCCCAGTTGTGCTGTCAATTGGTCAGCTGCAAGTGGTGACGCGGTGTTGTTTGCCCAAACCCCCGCCGATAGAGCTCTTCCTTTCCACCCCACCTTCCACCTTCCTTCCTCCCCTTCCATTCACCTTGTATCATCGGCTCAATTATTCCACCCGATACACTCTTATAGGGATCATGGCTATCAAGGCAGGCAACCCCGTTGTCGAGGAGAGAGACACGGATTTAGCACAACTATGGGCCGCAGCGGTAGCGGATTACGAAAGGGAGACGGGGAAGAGTCTCCGACTAGGAGCCTTCAAGAACATGGATGATGCCATCAAAGGAACGGAAGGCCTAATCCAAAAGTTCAAGGGTTTCCGAAACAACAAATCTAAGATTGCTAAAGTGCGGACGGCATTCCAGAACAACATGTGGCTCATCCAGAAGATCGTGAACACCGCCCAGATGGTCGGGGCGAATCTATCGTCGGTAAGGGACAGTAAGTTGCAGAGAAACCGACCGACTAATCGGTCGTCTTCAGGCTTTCCCTGCCGCCATGCCAGCTAGTTTAATATTCGCTGCCTTGGGGCAGGTGATGCAGGTATGTAGATCTTACACAATCGGAAGTATTGTCTGTTGACGTCTCCCAGTCCTTCGCCGATCAGTCGGCCGATTATGATAAAGTCATAGGGTTTTTTGAGCTCACGCATCGGTTTTTGGACCGCTTGTCGATCATCAAGAACATGTCCCCTGCCCTACCCCAGTTCGAACGTTGCGTGACGCGTGTGTTTTCCAGTATTCTGAGGATTTGCGCCGTCGCGCAGAGATATGCGGCGGAGAAACGACTTAGTAAGTTTTGAACCCGGTATTTGCTTTGGGGAGATTACTAACTGCGATGTAGAGAAATGGTTCGATAACTTGCTCAAAGGAGAGGACGCCAACCTGGCCGCAGCCATGAAGGAGTTGGAAGATGCTGTAAATGAATTGAGCCAGGCCGTGGGTCTGAGTACATTGAAGCTTGTCAAAGTCCTGCAGGAGGTTGCTCAGAGCATGGATGGAAAGTTGGACTTTCTCGTCGCAAAGACCACTATTCTCGATGAGCGAACTGCGACCGTCGAGACCAACACTGGCACGATAATGGACCAGAATAAAAGTCTAGGGTCCAAGCAGGATGAGATGACTGAGATGCAACGGGCGACGCTGGAGATGATTACTGAACAAACCCGACAGTTCAATACCGTGATTGACTATTTTGGATCCATTCAGATAGGCCAGAACCTCAGTGAGGACTTTGAAACCAGCCTGCTAAAGCTGGATGTGATCCGGCTACGACTATCCCGTTGGGGCCAGTCTGTGGGACTATCCAATATCAATGATGTGAACTCCCTCGAAGAGGCGGACATCTTTTCCGAAGACCTTCCCCGAGTGTCCGACCTTCTAACGGGGATTCTAGACCAGTTTGCCGACGCTGAAAGGCTATCGAAGCGGTTTCGGCTCCGCCGTGGAAATTCTACGGCCGTGCTGGATCCAGGAATGGAATTGGATGGCGCGTCTGCATTGCTTCACCAGAAGATGAATGACCTCGTCACCCGCCAGAATGACCAATTCAAGCTGGAGTCAAGAGCCGAGTTAACTATCTACGAAGCACGGACCTTCTCGCGCCTCATCGAAGACATTGGAGAGCTGGTGAACGACCTCGTGGAGTTGTTTCCGGCGACTCACGACATACAACGTGGACTGGCGGAGCAGGAGGTATCAGAAATGAAGGGGATCAAGGGGGCACTCCCACTTTTGAAGGAGGTATCTGCCGACCAGGACAGTCTACTCGCAGAGACTGTAGCCAAAGCCATCCGAGCTACGACGACGACTACCTACAACCACAGCGTCGTCTTCTCGGGTCCCAACAGCGGCTTCCAGGTAGGGAACAACGTTGGGGAAATCAGCAACGTGCGGTGGTCCTGATGGGCTGAATATCTCTCTCATCCAAGGCTCGTATATAGAGTAGGCTAATACCAAACCACTGTTCTTCCCATGTCAGGTACATGGTATATATGCCATCCCTCCCTCACCGTCGGTCCTTACGATTACTTACTTCCTCGGCCCATCAACAACTAGCGCTGTACAACCCGTCGGCCTCCCCTGCCCACCAGAACCACTAAGACAGACCAATCAACTCCTCGGCATCCTCCAAGACTCCAAGCACCCGACCACTCAGCCAAAATTCGGCGCGAATGTGTAACACGATCCCGTCGCATCCAGCCCGAACTTACTTTACTTACCTTGGTCTCGTTCGGGGTTCCCCTAGGAATCATCTAGCACAGCCCATCATCCGCATACCAAAAATAAAACTCGGCTTACCGTCTTCATACAGCAATAGAACAATAAGATAGATGGAATGAGCTGGAATAGGTACCTAGATTATAAAAATCTGCCAAAAAAGGAAATCAAATCAGGTCGTGCCCGGGATCGAACCGGGATTGCTGGAATCAGAATCCAGAGTGATGACCATTACACTACACAACCGTACTTGTTGAGATGCGGCGAATTGTTTTGTTTCTTGAGGGAGGGCTTGTCTTTTTGATGATTTGGTGGATGTGCTGGTAGTGGTGTTTTGTAACTAGATATGGAATATAACGGTATGCTTTGTGAGCGATAAGCATATCCACCAGATGGATATAAGTTCTCTTTATGGGTTTGATGGCATTGTGGTAAATGAATTTTATTCTTTTTTTTACGTATAATGTACTGAGCTCAATGGATCCATAGGATGATTTCCCATGTAGGAATGTGTCCCTAGTCTCCTTCCCTCCCCTCCCCAAAAAAACTGATAATCTAACTATTCTACATGATGGCGTAGTCCCTTCTCTCCCTGTACAAAAATATCCAAACCACCAACGCTCCTATAATTCATAAGCATATTCTCAGTCATGATCAATAGATATCCATACTATCTATCCGTATCCCACTATATGATACCGACCACCAGACGAGAAAACCCCATGAAGGTAAATTACGCTAATAACACACCTAACCTAACACCTACGTTTATCAATGGACTTAGACCGGGAAAGAAAAAAGAAATACCTGCCAGTTTCACAACAATCCCGGATATAATTAATCCCCCATATCCAACGTCGGCAAACAATACCAGCTTTCGATTTCCAACCCGGTAAGTAGCGAGAACTATTCCGACAGTGGAATTAAATTTTTATCCCAGTCACTGAGGTTCTTGTCTTGGTTATAACTAGGAGATGTACGGAGTAAGAAATGAGGAATGAGAGAAGAATATTTAGCCGAGTCCAGAGCAAACCCAGCTCAATAAGATCATGGTCTCGATCAAGTCCCATTCCTCCCTCCCCCTCCCCCGTCTCTAGCATGAGTGGATCTATCTCGTATATAGGGAGGAAGAATCCTGGCCCAGACTACCTGACATTACGTACAAATAGAAGGAAGGTAGCTTGACAGTTTATAGTTCAGAGACCCATGGAAAACGCAGTCTGACTGGCGGGTAGATGGCGCGTTGGCCAGGTCTAGCCCTTCGGGTGCCGGGGCCCAGGGTTCGAGTCCCAGGGTGCTGGGAATAAGAAGGTTCAATAGTACTCTGTATAATATCCAGATTGTCTATTGTGGGTTCTGGTCTTTGATGCTATTCTTCTATTTACTTGGGAAATTGGGAGG
>KZ826344.1:164006-242210 GCA_003184635.1 Aspergillus sclerotiicarbonarius CBS 121057 | reverse complement strand
TATGGGAATGGTGGGTGGACTCACGCAGCAGTCGAAGCCATCTGACCAAACAGACCCGGACCCTGGCTCTGCTGGACCGGAGCAGCAGGAGGAGCAGCAGCAGCAGGAGGGGCCGCGGGGGCGTGCTGCTGGGCGGCCGTCGAGTGAGGCTGGTGCTGCTGCTGCTGGCCGTAGGCAGGGGCCGGTCTGGCGGGAGCGGCGGTAGGGCGGGTGGGGGCGCTGCGCGCGGGGGTAGGCGCGGGGGCGGCACCACGGCGTTGACGAGGCATGATTGTTGTGTGAGTGTGTTTGGGGGGGTTGTGTGGGTTTGTGGAAGTGAGGTGTGGGTTTGGAGGCGTTGGTGGTTGAGGGATGGGCGGTTTATATGGAAAAAGAACAAGCTCGAAGGTCGGGCGGAGAAGGTTCGAAAACTCCGATGCCCTGGCAATTCGGGCGATGCTGATTGGTGCTCTCGGGTGTTATGTCAGCTGCCGGTCCGGCGCTTGGTTCGGGAGTTGCCCGGATTTAATGTTTCTGTACCTCCGCATCGAGTATCTATTTATGGGTTGTTTTTAGGTATAAGTTATTGGGATTGATGTCATAATGGGTTACGCTCGTCTGTACATGGTGTTTTGATTGTATGGATTATGGAATCTCAGCAAGATGTGATGCTATGCGGTGATGTACCTTAACTCCGCGCAATGACTCACGGCATCAATCCACAGGGCTGAGCGAACTCCCTCCGTCATACGGAGCTGCCACAATTTGCGGTCAAATGACGGTTCCATAGTAGGCCATGGAAGTCTCCGGTACCTACCGGCCTGCGCGGTGCTGGGTAATCACTCTCCGTCGTTCTTTGACCTAGTCCTAGTCCAGGTTATTTCTGTGATGGGTATCAATCATTCCATGTATGCGGTGCATCTCTAAACTGTCGTGCAGTAGAATGCCAACAATCAGTAGCCACCTGAATCCCACAGCAATCCGCGAGATCCAGTACTGCATGCCACATTCAACCGGCCAGCCGGTCAACGACAGAACCTCCAGTCCCTCATTTCAATTTCTTCGCCTTGCGCATTTCATCCTTCTTCTTTCTGCGCTCCTTCTTCCCCTCGGTATGCTCTTCCTTGCTGATCTTCTTCTTCTGCTTCTCCCTGCGCTTATTCCTCTTCTCCTGAGTCTTGACAGCAGGCTTGGCGGGCTTCGCGTCGTCGTCCTCACCGGCCTCGGAATCGGAGTTGCCAGATTTCTGGGCAGGATCTGCTTTCTTAGCCAGTAGCGATGCCTTTAGCTGTGCGCGCGCTTTCTCCTTTGCCTCCTGCTCCTTGCGCTCCAGATCGAACTTGTCGTTTCCAGCCTATCAATTAGCCACACTCAAAGCCCCACTCACCACCAGATCGAGAACTCACAAGACCATGCTTGATGAAGCGACTGGCAGCCTGCTTATCCAGAGTTAGAGTACGCTTTTCCGGCTCGGTTTCTAGCGCGGTAATCTTCGCAAAGTATTGCTTGACTCTAATTAATTCTCTAAACACGGAGTGTTCCTTAGCATTGACGCCATGCAGACGCAGATAAGCTGTAGAAATGTTAGTGTAGTCCCTCCAATGTGAACATCACGCGTACAGAAAATCAACGACTCCAAAGCATAAGTCACCAGGACGTGAAATTTCGCCTTATCCAGAACCGGGAGCTTCTTGGACGTCGCCACCACAGAGCTATCCAAGATGGGCTTCAGCGCCTCTTCAAGATCATCGATGTTATCGTCTAGCTGCTCAAGCAGCGGAAGTAGATCTGCGGCCTCCATCTTGCGGATTCTGGGGTGGAATAATGATGATGATGGGGTCGAGACTAGCGGATAATGTCGATTTTTTATCTGCAGGCGGTCACGGAAGCGGTGAGACCCTGCATGTTCGCCTCCTACTTTATTTTCGGTCCAGACTTGTTCTCCGATCTATATCCTTCTTTTTAGCTTACTTTTTAGCTTGCGCGTCGGTGTTGGGACGGAAAGTCTCGGTAGTGATCACTACGCGTGCTTGCTTTAGAATGAGACGTTAATCCGCGCACTCAAGAATCATTACGCTGCACGCATCTGAACTTGAATCCCGTGCACGATCCAGCAAGCCGTCGTCAAAGTGTCGTACATACTGGGGCGCCGTCCGCTGCGGCGGACAGGCATTTGCGAAATATGTCTTGTTTCAAGGCGTAGTTCCCAGCGAAAGCCGTCCATCCGCTTCATGGCGACATGGATGCAGAACGTCGAAGAAGCATCGAAAGGCAGTGGAAAGCGTCGCCTGTCCGGACGCATACATATCCTGGGTGTTGGGAATGTAGGCACATTTGTTGCTCATTCGCTCATGAGTCGACCGTCTCCGCCACCGGTCACTCTGTTACTGCATAACCCTGACCTGTACAGCTCGTGGCTGGCGAAGAAAAAGTGCCTGGCGTTGAACTCGAATGGTTTGGATGATATCAAGACGGGCTTTGATGTCAATGTGTTGAATGACAAGACGTGGTATTCGTTTCCTTACTGGGATAAAGATGGGGAAGTTTGTCAACCCATGGCTGAGACTGAGGATGTGGACGAGTCCGTGGGCGAGTCTGTCGAAGATGATGATCACATTGAATGCTTGGTTGTTAGCGTCAAGGCCCCGGTGACGGCCATGGCATTGGAGTCGGTTCGCCATCGGTTGACGCCGGATTCTACGGTGCTGCTCATTCAGAACGGAATGGGGGTCATTGATGAGATCAATGAGAAGGTCTTCCCCGACCCGCGGAAGCGGCCCAACTACATGCACGGCATCATCTCGCATGGGCTGGCGCGCAGAAAGGAACCCTTTCAGGTTGCCCATACCGGTATCGGCACCACTATCCTCGGACCAGCTCTAACTGCAAAGTCTACGTCGGCAGTCAGTGAAAACGAGGACGACTGGGCCCCAAGTACCAAGTATCTCATGCGCACATTGACCCTTACGCCGCCACTTGTTGCTGTCGCCGAGAACCCGTCCTCCCTGATGCTGTACCAGCTGGAAAAACTGGCGATGAATGCGGTCATCAACACGTTGACGGCCGCGATGAATTGCGAAAACGGCGAGCTTCTTTACAACTACAGTTATACTCGGGTGATGCGCTTGCTCCTCCTGGAAATCTCGAGCGTGATCTGCGCACTCCCCGAACTGCAGGGCATCCCTGGCATCGAGAGCCGGTTCTCCCCCGAGCGACTGCGATGGATGGTTACGCAGCTTGCCAACAAGACGGCGAAGAACCACAGCTCCATGCTGCAGGATGTGCGCGCCGGCAAGACGACCGAGATTGAATACTTGAATGGCTACATCGTGCGCAGGGGCGAAGAGCTCGGTGTCAAGTGTGTGGTGAACTACATGATGAAGCACCTGGTGCTGGCGAAACAGCAGACGTCGAAGCAGAGAGATGCGAGCGCGATCCCTATCGACATTTTGTAAGCGGGGCGCGTGTCTGTACTTATTTAATCATATACCCCGGGTTTCTTCACTGGTTAGCAGGACACGGCCTCCATGGCTGTATCACAGAGGATTCTAATCTGCCACCACCGTTTCAGCAGCATCCTGACCATCCCTTGGTGTTCCGGCTTGTCGGGATTAAGAGTCTCCAATCGGTCGATTGTCGTGTCTGCTTCCTTGAGATAGACCCCGATCCATCTCTTAATGATGGCCTCTGATTTCTTTTTATCGACGCCCTGGGTGGAATAGCCGAGGACATAATCTTGCCACTCTCTGGGTCGCATGTATGTAAGGCCAGCGGCGATTTCCGTGCGATAGCAGACGCCCTCGGCCGTTAGTTGATAGTTTCTGTCTTTATTAGCACTCATGCAGCTGAAACATAAGTCAACATACCCATCGTATTTATGAAACTCGAGCTCCTCTCGCATGGACGGGCTGAGTTCCCGGAATATGATATCATCCAGGCACAGCGTCTCGGAGACATTCTCGTCCAAGTAGAAACCATCTAGTTACAGGTTAGCCTAACTCGATATCCGTAGCAGGTCACTCACACTCGGTAAAGAGAAAGTCATTCGGATGCGGCCCATAGCTCATATAGATTTCCTCTCCCTCCTCTGTGCCCATCAGCACTATCCAACCACCATACTTCATTTTCCAAGGGAAAACATACCATAATCCTTGGCCGCACGAAACACATATCTCTCGCCATCGAACTTCACGTTACACTGTCCCCAAACCATCAATTAGTCACATCCAACCAACCAACCAACCAAGAAGGGGATGAACATACCGCCTCATCCGAATGGTTAAAATAGTCCGCCACCGGCACCAACGCCATAGCATCATACCTATCCTCGGGCATATCCTTCCCCGGCAACAGATAAAAGAAACTCCGAGTGTTCACGATAATCCAATGATACTTGAACTTCTCCCAGTCCATTCCGGGGAGCACACGCTCCACGATCTCCCAGTCGCGGCGGAGTCGGGCTTCTTGTTGCGAGAGGAGGTGTTGGTGCGAGGTGGTGTCGTGCTGCTGCGTCTCTTTTGGGGGGCTAGGGGGGATGGATATGGTGGACCACAGGCTGGAGATGGAGGGTGGGAGGAGGGAGACGAAGGAGGACGGCCAGAGGAGGGGCATGCTGGAGGCAAAGTCGCTGATTGTGGGCCAGGTGTTGCGCCAGGGGTCATTGGTGGTGGGGGTGTGGGTGAGGTATGCGGCGTAGAGGGCGTGGGTTGGTGTGTCGGCGGGGAAGAGGGCTGTGAATGAGGAGGGGATCTTGCTGGGAGTGAGCATTGCGCTGTGGGGGACTGAGATGAGGATGGAGTCTTTCTGGTGGGATGTTAGTGTATGATTGAGAGTGAGGGGGAGGGGTAGGGAGAGGGGGGAGGGACTTCTATCTTGCGCGTGGCTATCATGCCTAGACCGCGGCCGGCGAACTTGGCTGGGCTGACCCCATTGATGACGATGCCTTGCGTGACAGCCCATTTTGTGAAGAGCTCATGTTGCTCGCCGGGCCACCAGATGGGTTTCATTTTGGAGGTGGTGAGCGGTGGTTGGTGTGGAGGGAGAGAGAAAAAGATGGTAGGTAGAGGATCCTGTGAGATATATGCCGAAAGCAGATTCGACCTAGACAGTCGTACGAGCTCAATCTTAATATATAAACAATCTCAGATCTCCGATCCTAACACAACCCCCCCAATGGCAGTATGGAGCAAGATACATGCGACAAGTGCCGCCAAAAATGATTATCTTATCGATCTTTATCGCGCTACGGCCCCACACAGCCACCACTGGCGCCATCCGGCATGTCCGAACGCATCGCATCGTACCACTCTGCACCCATCCGCCAGGGTCATGTCTACAGCGTGTCACTCTCCCCCAGAGCCAATATGACGGTCCTCCGAACGCGCAGCGCTGCCCTCCCCGCGCGCGAACTCAACCACGTCCTCTTCTGCGCGCCGCTCTCTCTCCGGTCCCACGCCCGGCCTTTCTCCGGCTTCAACCGTCCTCCGCCAAACTATCCCGGCCATGTACCGTTGAACTTCGTGGAGCGCGGTGCCCTGGCCGTTGGGTCAGCCGTGGGAGCTCTCATCAACCCGCGGAGAGCTGGTACATCTTCCTCCCCCTCCAATTATTCCCTACATCTACAATACTGTATACAATGGCAACTAACGCACAAACCATAGACCTAATCGCCGCCTGCGGCGAAGCCACCGCAACACCCTACTTCATCTACCGCCTCCGCGACGCAATGCTCTCCGATCCAACAGGCCGTCAAATCCTCCGCGACCGTCCGCGCATCACCTCCGAGACCCTCAAGCTCCCCTACCTCCGCACGCTCCCCGAACACACCGTCGGCCGGACCTACGCTACCTGGCTCGACCGGGAAGGCGTATCCCCCGACACCCGGGACAACGTGCAATACATTGACGACGAGGAATGCGCGTACGTGATGCAGCGGTACCGCGAGTGCCATGACTTCTACCACGCTGTGACCGGGTTGCCGATTTTCGTGGAGGGAGAGCTGGCGCTCAAGGCGTTTGAGTTCCTGAATACGTTGATTCCGATGACCGGGTTGAGTCTGTTTGCGTCGGTCAGGTTGAAGCCTGCGGAGCGGGAGCGGTTGTTTTCGATTTATTTGCCGTGGGCGTTGCGCAGTGGGTTGCAGAGTAAGGAGTTGATTAATGTTTATTGGGAGAAGGTGTTGGAGATGGATGTTAGGGTGTTGAGGGAGGAGTTGGGGATTGAGAGACCGCCTGATATGAGGGAGATTAGGAAGATGATTCGGTTGCAAAAGAAGAGAGAGAAGGAGGAGGCGGAGCGGAGGGGCGCAGTTTAGGTAGTGAGGGTGTTTATTAGATGTATTATATGTTTCATTGAGGGATGAGAGTAGCCCTGAATTAAATATGGGATTACTTGGTGACCACTTCTTGACTGCTTGTGGGGAATATTCGATAAACAGTGGGAAAGCTTGCTGGTATGATGAAGGCAAAAGTACTTTTGATAGCAGAAACTCAGCTGCGGTCGCAAGCATCATTGGAGCTGAAGGTATCATGAACATGGCAAGCATTCAGTGTGCACTGAACGCCTTCGCTAAATCATCTCACAGGTCCAAGAGGTCGTCATCATCATCCCAGCCGCCGCGCCGCCTGATCACAATCTTGTGCTCCTCCTCGTCCTTGCGCTGGTTCTCGGCCATGGCGTTCAGAAGCTGCTTGAGCTGGTCTTCGGAGACCTTCTGTCGCAATTGGCCGCTCTGGGCGAGCATGAGCAGCCGGTTTTCGATGTCCGCAGCGCGGGATTCCTTGACAAGGCGGATGCGGCCCAGGCGATCGGCGGCTTCGGGCTCGAGGATCTGGTTCAGGATAGTGGCGCGGCGTTCAGCTAGGGACGTGAGGTGGTAAGCATATTGTTCGGGGATGCAATGGAGGCAACGGCGGAGATTCTTCAGGGATCTGCTCTCCTGCCTTGGGACAAATGTAATTGCGCATACCTTCAACTTGCCTAAGAAATGACAGTCAGCAAAATTCACAGTTACAGAAGCAAAGAGCCTCGATTCCTACCTTCTCTGTTCCTCCTGGTTGCCGTCTGAACCACCACGTGCGCCACCCTGTTGCTGGAGTTGCGCAAGACGGGCGCGTCTGATCTATTACTCTTCTAAGCATCTGATACGGAGTGTCGATGGTGGATCCCGAGCGGAAAATATCAAGCAATGAAGGACAGAGGAAGCTAACTGTCACTCGGAAGGTTTATACTGACCTCCTCAAGCTCTGCGTCGGCCATGGTTGCTGGATGGCTTAACTAGACTTCGAAGGAATAGGGGATTTTGGGAGCGATGCGGGGTAGGGTGCGACCGTATCGAGGTAGAACAGGTGAGATTGCAGACGGATGTACGGAGCACGGAGCGGGGAGATTGTCCAGGGATCAGACTATGGATGCGAGCAAGGCGGGATGATTCGACGCATTCCAGGTTGGAGAATTCAACCCCACCTGGTGATCCTGGCAGCCTCAGGCACTCAGGCACACTGGGTGGGGCGCCATGAGGCATCGGGCAGCCTTGCCCGATCGGGCAATCAATAATCCTCAGCAAGCCATGGAGGCTGGGCACTGCGAGCAGTACTGTGGACAGTGTACACCGCAATTGAGGCTTGAGAGTTGAGGGACGTTGTTTTTAAGGCGGTCGTGTGTAGCTGAACGACACTGAAAAGACTGCAGACCGAGGCTGCAACGCCAGCAAGCCTGGTAAGCTTTTGGGGTGTCTCGGAGGTCGAGGATCTCTTCGGCTACGGCTGCAAATGTCGTCATCAGGTGCCAAGGACGAGTTGCCTTTTACTATTAGCCAAAAGCACCCACGCCGATGATCCGACTTGATTGGGGGGAGATTGGCTGATGTGCCCAAATTAGAACCCCAGTATCACACACCACCGCGCGGATGGATCTCTCTCCGGCACTATTGAATGCGCGTGAAGAATTTGCACGCAGAAAAGCTTGTACTCCGTAGATGGAACGAGCTCCCAAGATGCTCTAGTCAGTAAGTAGTAGTCACCGTCTCCGGAGGCCCTTGCGAGATCGGGTCCGTATCGAGATCGTACCTAACCCTCGGAGTGGGAACCAATAAACCGGATAGAACGTGGCGCGACTGATGGGGGAGATATTTCCACCATTCAATGAATCCATTGTGTCGTCCGGCACTGGCCCCATGGTCACTCTTTGACTTTTGGTAGGTGGCATCTTCTCGGCCTGTGAATGAGCCCGCACAGGAAGCAGAACTGGACTGGCGAGTGGCAGGCAGTCCAAAACCGCCTCGTGATGGCCGACGGCACCGGAGACGCGACGGGAGGCGATCGACCTGCCTGATGCGGTAGCGACTAAGCGCCTGTGGTTTGCCTCCGGGTCGGTGATTGGCCGACCGGGGGTGGAGCGGTCCGGTATGGTACAGTGGTACATAGTAATTACGGAAGCGCGGCGGCGATACGGAGTCAGGCCGTCAAGGGAAGCCTGAGAGTGCCTGGCTGCGACCTTAATCCACGACGCTACCAAGTCAACGCCGGGCGGGATTCTCATCTCCCCATCTGTTTTCGTGCTGTCGCCGACCACCTTTCGTCTTTTCTTTCTATCTATAACTAATCTTATCCTTCTCACTAATTAACTACACTAATTCCCTACTAACCTCCCACCCTACCTGGCCGGGTCTTGAAGAAAGAGGGGTCACACCCACTCATTCCCACTCTCTCCCTTCCTTTATCTCTCCCTCGCTGGGTTCGCCTCTATCGTCATCCTTCCGGTCTATCCTTCCCTGCCCACCGCAGCCTCTCTCTTTAATCCCCTCCCCAGCGGCCGCCGCTCTCTTCCTGCCTCCATTCCGTTCCTTTCCTCGACTCAATGCTTCGGCCCCCGACTGGTTAATTCCTCTCCAGTCTGCGCGCTGGCGGGGACGTCACGTTATTCCCCCCCCTGCTTGAATTGTTGCATGCACACCTCCCAACCAGCCCTTGTCTCTGCCAGGAATTGCAGATGCGACCGGTTGCCAACCTGCTATATACGTGGTTGTGACACCCGCCCCCCCATTGCTGTGATACCCTGTTCTTCTGCATCTGCCGTGCCCACACCCCCACGATCACCATGGCTGAGTATGTATCCACGCACATCCAATGCTACGCTCTATGCAGTGGTGGCTAATCCTAGATACAGTTTTATCGCTTTCCACACTTATTATTCGCGCCACAACTTCCTTACACCTTCGACAATGCTTCCACGCCCCACCAGCCACAAACGGTCACATTCCTCCGAGAATAACTCTCTTTCCCCCGACAAAACCGTTACCAAAGCCAGGTCCACCAATGATCTGTCCGGCATCGCGGCCGGAAAGCCGACCCCCGGGATCCGTTCTTCCAGTGTAGGCAATTTCCAAGAAAGCAGCTTCAGCACCTTAAAGGACCCCAGGCTTGCGAGCCACTCGGAAGAGTCGGAGACGCCGGATTCAACGCAGTCGCATCATCCAGATCTGAGCAACGAGGTCGCAGCCTTGAGCGTCAAGCTTGTGCAGGCGATCAACAATCAGACCACACTGGATGACAGCCTCGTCGCAACCCGCCAGGAATTGGAGCAAGCTCAGGCCAAGATCCGGGTCCTTGAGTCGGAAAATGAAAAGCACCGGCGAGACATCGACCAGGAGGTCTTGATCAAGAAGGCCGACGTCGACTACGAGATGTTGCGCTTGCAAGCTGCCTTGGCAGAGGAGAAGGCGCAGCGCGCGCTCGTGGAAAAGGAAAAGAAGGGGATTGAGCAAGAATTGGAGACATTGACTGCCGCGCTTTTTGAAGAAGCCAACAAGGTAAGCCGCTCCGGGTTGTCATATGGTCTAGGTCGATCAACTAACTTTTGCTCTTCCGAACAGATGGTCGCGGCTGCTAAGCTTGAGCGTGAAGCGGTGGAGAAGAAAAATGAACAGCTGCGTTCACAAGTCAAAGACACGGAAGCACTTCTTGCATCGCATCAAGAACAATTAGCAGAGTTAAAATCTGTGTTACAGGCAATGAACATCTCCAAGGACGATCTTGACACCCGCACAATCAACTCAACAGCACCATCGTCCCCAACGGCACCGCGGTATCCTCTGCACATCAAGAAAAACTCCGAGACGCCCGACATACCAGAGGAGGCCGCACCCTGCGAAGAAATTACTCCAGGGCCGTCCACCAGTTTCCCCCATCTCATCAAGTCTGTCTGTCGAACAGATATCCAGGCGTACGAGGATTTCCGGGAGCTCTTCACAACATCCAGAGCTTCCAAGCCCGCCAGCCGGGCCACAAGTGGGTCTTACGCTGGTCTGAATGTCATGAGCTTGGCTAGCCTGGGAAGCGGTGGGTTCGGTTCAGCGTCGTCATCTCCCGCCAAATCTCAAACACACTCTCCCAATGGAAGCGTGTCTTCTCCACAGCCCGTGACCTTCCACATCCCTCTCAAGGAGACCCGCTTCTACAAGCGGGTGCTTGCCGAGGATGTCGAACCAACTCTAAGGCTGGATGCTGCGCCCGGAATATCCTGGCTTACCCGACGCTCGGTATTGAGCGGGATTTGCGAAGGGAGTCTTCTGGTGGAGCCGATGCCATCTTCAGCGAAGAAGTACGAGTTTCCATGCTCACTATGTGGCGAACGGAGAAATGGTTCCATCAACGAGAGGACCCATCGGTTTCGGACGTCCGATAGTGAGACTGCCCAACGATACCCTCTATGTGTGCTGTGTCTAGAAAAAGTGCGTTCATGCTGCGAATTTACTGGCTACCTTCGACTCATCCTCGATGGACATGTTCGTATCGGCGATTCGGAAGAGGAAAAGGATGCATGGGATGAAACGATTCGGTTGAGGGAGAGAATGTTCTGGTCGCGCATTGGGGGTGGAATCATTCCTCTGTTCGCTCACACCAATGGCTTCCAAGGGAATGTCCCCACAACCATTGACGCAGAGGTTTATGCTGCCGACAGTCGTGAGGAGTGTCAGCGATCCATCATTTCCACGATCCCCGAGCACATGACCATACAAACCAAGAATTTGGACGAGATTGACAGCGAGCACGTTCATGACGAGGGTTCTGTGGGGGACGACCCATTTGTATCTGCTCCTGAATCAGAATCTACAGCCAGCAGCACGGCGGTCTCGCCAACCGAGGCCAACGCACCAGTCGAGAAGGCACACTTCGGGGATGTGGACGAGCAGCCTATCGTACAAATAGCCGCTTCTGAGACTACTCATGATGAAACTGAGACCGTCGAACCCACAGTTCAAGTTGAGGAGACGTTAACCCATCACGACGCCACAAAGAGCAGTGAAAACTGATATGATCGATGCTGATTTGACCACGACTGCTATCGTTCGATAACACGGACGCATTTCGCTGCCTTGCACTCTACTTTACATTTGATTTCGACTTCCATGCACTTTTCTTCCCCTTTTCAACCCTTTTCTTCTCATATACCGATATATTTCAACCATGCCTGCTTGCTTAATTCCTCACCGATCCTGTCCTTTGCATCCGAAGACATTATATCAGTCAAGAGCGGCATGTGGTATGTATTATAATTCTTTTGTTTTTGCTTCTTTGTATACTTATTCATTTTGGCTTTGTTCTTTTCCTGTTTATCTCGCTTTCCCAAGTTACTTTCTATTTTCGTGTTTACCTCCCTGTCCCATCTGCTTGCTGAGCGCTATCGGGATGCGAATGTTGGTCGATGCGGGAGGCCCTCCTGGACGAACTATGACCTGGCATTCGAATGAGTTTGTGTTTCTTTTTACACCGGAAAGCGTCTTCTTTCCAGGTTTTGCTGCATGAAAATCTTTCTGTTGCTATTCCCCATGCATTCACTTGCGGTCGATTCATTTTTATGCGATATACATGGCGGCAGAGATCTCAGAGCTTACGGAGCGGATGCTGCAGGAATGCAGGGTGATGGCTTTACTTGCACATACCATAGCATAGGTAAAGCGAAAATTCATGATTTACTCGAACCTCGAGGCGCATTATCTACGTAACAGAACTACCCGCTGTATAGCACACCGATTGCACATGAGTCTAGGATGATTTCTTTGCATATGCACGACCAGAGAACATAATAGTATCAAGATTTTACAGATGAGGTAAGCAATATCTGTCTCACCTCAAAGAAGACCTATCAATAAGGTTTATTTACTCCGACATAGAAAACGCCTCCGATAAAACACGGTCCTAATTCCCAGTATGCCCGATGGAGAAAGCAAACAAAACCATGCATGGAACTTATTCTTTATTTTTATTTCCTCGTCATCGCCTGCCGCTCGTGAATCCGTCGAATCTGCTCTTCGATATTCATACTCTGAGGATTGGGCGGCCCACCGGCGGGTCCGACCACCGGCGGCACAGGACCAGAACCAGGAGCGCCTTCGAAGGCCATCTTTTTCCGGCGGGCTTCTTCTTCGGGGTCGGCGGCGCCGGGGACGACGGTCGAGTCGAATACGTCGCTTCGTTGGCTGGCCAGGCGCTTGAGGTTGTTGACCACGTCCACGGTGGAGAGGTTGGTTGTTGCGCTGCGGGATTCCGCCTTGGCGCGCTGCTCTTTCCAGCGGGGGTCGAGGAGTTCAATACGCATGTGCTGTTCGAGTTCGCCAACGGGGACTTGCTGGTGACAGTTCGGGCAGAGTGCCGTGGCACCGGTAGGGTGCAAACGACGGGCTTGCGCGCGCGGCACGTAGTCGGAGCGGATGCGCATTGGTTGTTGTTGCCCTGGGGCGGACTTCGCGGCTGCTTGGGCGGCGGCTGCTTGCTCGCGAGCTTGCATCCGTTCCTGGATCCATTGTTCTTCCTCTTGGGCGGCTTGGGACATGGCAGGGGCAACGGGCATGGGCTGAGGGGGGAGCCCTTGGGGGGGATAGGCGGGGCCGGCGGGGACGACGGGGACGGGTTCGGGTTGTTGGGGGTAGGCATTGTAGTATGTGGGGAAATCCTCTTCGGTAGGCATGGCTTCTTCGATGCGGAGGGGGTTGAGGGACATCATGGCTTTTTGTTCGAGGGAGGCGGATTGGAGGTCGTTGAGGGAGGTTGGGGGAGGGAGGTCGACTTGGTCGTCGGCTTCGGTGAAGAGGACGGTCTCAACGACCACGAAGTCATGCCAGTCGATCTGTGCGTAAGCGATGCGCTCTTGCTCTTCTTCTTCCTCCTTCTTTTCCTTCTGTTGCTGCTGGTATTTCACCCACTCTGCGCGTTGTTTGGCGCGGTCTAGGACGTGGAATTTGTTCTGGACGTTGTGCGCGAGGTCCGTGAGGCGCTTCTTTTCTGTTGTAGCGGCATCAATTCCTTCGGAACGTAGGAGGATGGTATATTGGTCGACGAGTCGGGTGAAGAAAGAGTAGAGACTATGTTGCGGACGTAGGAAGTCGAATTGGTAGTTTCTGGTTTCTCGTTGAGAGAGCGCGGTCATGAACGACTTTCCGCGCTTAGCGACGAAGAGGGCCGTAAGCTTGACGACTTCCAAATCTTGTGCATTGATTATGGGCATCCGCGCAGAGAAGTGAAACTCCGGCGGTTCTTGGGGGCCCTTGGGCTTCTCGGGCTCAGCAGCGGGGGTTGGTTCGCCTGGTCGGCCAACAGACACTGCGGTTCCTCTTCCTTCCTTGATCTCGACGAGACGCCATTGGTAGAAGGCTGCGTAGGCGTCACCGGGGTTGAGGAAGGAGAATTTGGGGTTGTTCCGTTCCTTTTCGCGAACGCGATCTGAAAGAATGCATGTGAGCTGAGTGGTTCCTCTGGCCGATCGGAGTGCGGGAGGGAGACGTACCTTCGAAGACCACACCATTTCTAGCAACATATCCAGCAGTCTTCTCGACGATAGCTATTGCAATGTTAGCTTGGATCCATTTGACAGTTCTCACATGGACACGGGTCCTACCTCGAATATCCTTGGGTGGCAACACAACACCCTCCGGGGGCTTGCTCACCTCCTCCGGTAGCGGAGTAGTTCCATTGCTTACAGAAGCCATAGTTCTCACCGGTCGGGATGGGGCGACGCGAGATGGGTTGAGGGAGCAACTTAGCAAGACAGAGGCGACCCGCCGATAACTTCATCTGGGCGCGGCTACGGCTGACTCAGCACATCAAAGCGGCCACCCGCGCGCTTGACCAGGGGGGCCTGTGATTGGCTGGCCTGGCCCGAGGCTAACCCGCGATGGGCAAGTCCCTGGCGTGTCAATCAATCTAAAGGCTGTCCATGAACGCTGGGGCATTCGCCATTGTATGTATTATTGTTATTTGTTGCTGTCAAGGCTCGAAGCTTGGACGGTGGAGGGGGGCACGTAGACAAGGGGCGGTAGGCTAAAATTATCATTAAGCTCGTCTTCTGCCTGAGATCACTGGCCCGGGGGCTGCGCTGCACCGCATTATGCTGACGGGCAGCTGCTGACGGGCAGAAAAGCCCAAGTCGCCGGCGGCCGACGATCTGGCCTTAAAGCGGCCGACGCTTTCATCCGCCTCCCTAATCGTCCCACAAGTGTTGCCTCGTCCGTCACCTTCTTTGCTCGCTCTGGTCCCTTTTGTCCACTACGTCTCTGTCATGGCGCTTCCTTTTTGAATTCTTACTCTCTTTTGATTTCCCACTTTGTTTACTCACCCATCTTCCTTGTGCCTGTTCAGCGGGGGTCGTCCAAAGCTCCCCTGGAGTCGGAGCATTCTGCAGTCTGGGCTCCGTCATTGCTTCGCTCTCCCGCGGTAGCTCTTGATGATCAATTGCCCTTTTTTTTATTCTTTTAGGATAATATAACCCCCTTCCACCACTATCCGGTCCTCTCCTTCTTTCTTTCTCTTCCGTGTTCGAAAACGCGCCTCAACAATGGCGCCCAGATCCAAAGATACGCTGGCGGTTACGCCTCCGCCAAAATCATCGTCACGCTCCCCCAGCCGCTCGCCGGGTCCCAAGAACCGCAAGAAGGCGGCCGCCCAGTCCTCGAGTTATCAATCAGACGGTGTTGCGGATAACAATATCTTCCATCTCCCCACCTCCGACTACAGAGCTCTAGCTCTGGTGACCATTGTGGCGGCAGTGGTGCGGTTGTTCAGAATCTATCAACCTTCAAGCGTTGTCTTCGACGAAGTCCAGTATGTGTCGATGCATTTTTCAGTCCGCAATCCCCGGTGAAGACCTCGTTCTAATCCATGGCGAACAGCTTCGGAGGCTTTGCGACAAAGTACATCAAGGGCCGCTTTTTCATGGATGTCCATCCCCCTCTTGCCAAGTTACTCATCACACTTGCGGGCTGGCTGGCGGGCTTTGATGGCGACTTCGATTTCAAGGATATTGGAAAGGATTATCTCGAACCCGGCGTGCCATACGTTGCAATGCGCATGCTGCCGGCAATTCTGGGTATCCTTACAATTCCACTGATGTTCCTGACGCTCAAGGCATCCGGATGTCGCACTCTTACTGCGGTGCTAGGTGCTGGTGTCGTGATCTTTGGTAGGCCTCCGCAACTGCCCGGTGTCAGTCACCCATGCTGATCTAGCGCAGAGAACGGTCTCATCACTCAATCTCGCCTGATCCTGTTGGACTCCCCCCTGGTGTTCTTCACTGCGCTCACGGCATTGTCCTTCACATGCTTCACCAATCAACAGGAATTGGGACCATTGCACGCCTTCCGTGGACCCTGGTGGTTCTGGCTCGCTGCGACTGGCCTCTGCCTGGGTGCTACTCTCAGCGTCAAATGGGTTGGACTCTTCACAGTTGCTTGGGTTGGTTCGCTTACAGTGCTTCAACTGTGGGTGCTGCTCGGTGACTCGAAGAACGTGACACCTGTATGTGTTATTATCGTCTATCTTCTTGAGGCGAATGCTAACCTTGGATTTATAGCGCCTGTGGTTCAAGCATTTCTTTGCTCGTGTTTTCTGCCTGATTGTCATCCCCCTCAGCTTCTACTGCGCCATGTTTGGAATTCACTTCTTGTGTCTTGTAAACCCCGGTGATGGAGATGGTTTCATGTCGTCCGAGTTCCAAGCGACACTGAACTCGAAAGGGATGCAGGACGTTCCCGCCGATGTTGCATTTGGCTCTCGCGTCAGCATCCGTCACCTCAACACCCAGGGAGGCTATCTTCACTCTCACAACCACATGTACCCGACGGGAAGTAAGCAGCAACAGATTACGCTCTACCCCCATAAGGATGAGAACAACGTCTTCGTTCTCGAGAACCAGACTCAACCTCTTGGTCCTTTCGGAACAGTGGAGGGCCCCTTGGCCTGGGACAACATGACTGCCGAACATATCGAAGACGGAGCTGTGGTCAGGTTGAATCACTTTATCACACGGAGACGAATTCACTCGCATGACGAGCGCCCTCCCGTGACAGATGTTGACTGGCAGTTTGAGGTGTCTGCGTATGGATACGATGGCTTTCCCGGCGATGCCAACGATCTCTTCCGCATTGAAATTGTCAAGTCGTTGTCAGAGGGCGAGGAGGCGAAGAAGCGACTACGCACCATCCAGACCAAGTTCCGCCTTGTGCACGTCATGACTGGCTGTGTGTTGTTTTCCCACAAAGTCAAGCTTCCCGAGTGGGGTTTCGATCAGCAAGAGGTGACATGCGCAAGACAAGCTACTCTGCCCAACAGTATCTGGTACATTGAGTCGAACAGCCACCCCATGCTCGCAGAAGACGCGGAGAAGGTGAACTACAGGAACCCCGGATTCTTTGGCAAGTTCTGGGAGTTGCAGAAGGTGATGTGGATTACCAACGCGGGTCTGACTGAATCGCACGCTTGGGATTCTCGCCCGCCGTCATGGCCAACCCTTCTTCGTGGTATCAACTTCTGGGGCAAGGATCACCGTCAAGTTTACCTCCTTGGCAACCCGTTCATCTGGTGGTCGTCGACCGTGGCCATTGGTATCTACATTATCTTCAAGGGTCTTTCCGTTCTTCGCTGGCAGCGGAGCTGTGGTGACTATAACAACGTGAACTTTAAGCGGTTCGACTATGAAGTCGGTACCAGCGTACTTGGCTGGGCTTTCCACTACTTCCCATTCTACCTTATGGCGCGACAGCTCTTCCTTCACCATTATTTCCCTGCGCTCTACTTTGCTATCATTACGCTCTGTCAGGAATTTGACTTCCTCGCCAACCGCATCCAGACCCTTGGTTTGCCATCTCGACCGGCCATCGGCAAAATCCTGGCTGGTATTTTCCTTGCGGTCAGCATTTTCACCTTCACCCTCTACTCGCCTTTGATCTATGGCAACCCCTGGACACAGGAGGCTTGCCACCAGGTGAGACTTTTGGATACGTGGGATTTCGACTGTAACACATTCTACACTAGCGTAAGTCTTTCGCGTGGCAGCAATAAGTCCACCGCGTTGCCGATGCTGACATGACTATAGCTCGACCAATATGTAACCCAAATTGTGGACACGCATCCGGCCATTCCAACTACCGAAGCGTCGGTGCCACAGGCGCCTCCCGTCGTGGTGGAACAGCCACCACAGCAGCAGGCTCCGCAACAAAATCAGGCAATCTTGGCCCAGGAGCCCGAGGAACCCGCTGTCACCGAACGGGCTCGGCATAGCTCCAAGGCCCGTGTGGAATATCGCGATCAAGACGGAAATGTTCTGGATGAAGAATTTGTCGCTGCGTTGAAGAAGGAGGGTAAAGTCCAATTCGAGACCCGCCACGAGACGAAGACTCGCCTGGAGAATGGCCATATTGTTGATATGGTGGACGGCCAACTCGCCCCGCCGCACCCCGACGTCGAAGGCCAGAACCCTGAAACTGTCGGGCGACAGCCGCCCGTGGCTGCGGAAGACCGCCCGGCTTCAGCAGTCGGACAAGGTAGCTCTCAGGAGCAGCAGAACTCGCCTGACCCTAAACCGGCCAGCGAGGTAAACGAGGCGACCCAATCTTGAATAGAACGGAAGCATCTGTGAAGGATCGCTGCCCAGGTTTCGATCTTTGGTTTTTCTCATCTACTTCTCCTGTATTTCCTCTTCGAACAATAACTTCTTCCTACTTTGGACTAACGAAATGTCACCTTTGTACATGACTACTTGTTCCTGGCGTTAGCGGCCTACTTGATTGTACATGCCTCACGGTTTGGGGGGCTTGGTTGTAGCGCAACGAAAACAATCTTCGAATGAATCTCGTCAAAACAAACTATGCACAAATCTCTTGTAAGAACGGTCGCGCCCCATACTCTAGTCTTCACAAGTTTTAGTGTACAGCGATCAGCGCCGACATGCCTCAACTTCTGCGATCTCAACCGCTTTGCCTGGAGCTGCAGCGTGCGACTATTTAGTAGTCCCACTCCTCCTTTCCGTACTTGTTGAAGCGCTCGTGGAGGTCCTAGAAAGCATTGGGAGTGGTCTATCAGCAATTCTGCTTGCATTGACGTATATTGGTGGCGAATATCAACCACATAGAAGTAGGAGAAGGACGGGGCAGTAAATACCACGGGCAGGGTAACGTTGGGGACAATGACGGTGTTCAAGGCGCTGGGGGCGTTGCGCAGGGGCTGGCTCTTGTCACCGTGGGGGTGGTATTGGTACTTGTAGACCTTGCCACTCTCGTCGGCCTGCTCCCAGGGCATGGCACTCTCGCCAATGCGGACGTTGCTCTCGGAGGTGACGGAGGTGGGCTTTCTGCCGAAGTACCTGTTGTCGAAAAGCATGGTTAGCACATTGAGTCGATTGGGGGGGTCGCAGACCAGCGTCGAGGAATTTTTGCAGTCGAGTGTGCAAGATTATCGTGCTGACACTGTGAAAAGATAAAAGGGTAGGGAAAAGTATTCACCATCCGGCAAGCAGAAAAGCACCCGACATGACACCGAGCAGAACCTGTTATTTTTTTTACCCAATTAGATAGGATCGCAATTGGATTAAATCGGCCAATGGGTCCGTACGTAGAGCTCGGGGTCACGCTTGGGGGCCTTGTCGAGGTTAGCCTCCTCGACCTTGGAGGCGCTGTAGAAGCGGCGCGGGGGAGCGCGGAGAAGGGACTGGCGGGCAAAGGCCCGGCGGGAGGCCATGGCAGCAATTGAAGACATTGTGATGGGTTGCGAGGAGAGGACGTCTGCCTGCGAGGTCGGGGGGGTAAAGTCGGACTGGAGGGAGGAGGTGGGAGAATCGGTGGGCGTCGGACGATGATGTTGCCGGCGCATCATCAGGTGACATTTCGTTGGCCAGCTTCCGGCGGGTGCTGACTCAGCCGGCCCGCGTGGTGGCCTCCCTGCCTGACGGCCTGAACCCAGCTCGGTCTAGCTACTTAATGCCTAGTCGTTAGTAACTAAGTTTCCCCCCCAAACTGCACCTAATCATACGGTATCGATTGCGATAAACCCTCGTGTCTGCTGCGCATGCCGTCCACTTGCCAGGCTTTGGGGTGCTTGGGTCCATCATTCTCCCTTCAGCCAGTGCAAGTCGTGGGTTTTGGCTTGCGACCGTGATGTGACGTGATCCGGCTGCCTTGCAATCACCGCAACTCCATCTCCAGGTCCGTCACTCGGCTCCTTTCATGTGGACAGGGGGGGACGGCCTGAAATCCCGTCCTTCATATGAAGCTAACTGAGCACTGTCCAATATAGGTTGCTTACATTCATTTTTTTACCTCACGTTGATTCGAGTCTACCTCAGTATACATTTTCTCGTCACTCCTTCACCCCACTCCTGCCGAAACTTCAAGCACCGCGCTCCTGGTTGGCGGTCCGACATTTGGTCCATTTACCTGCATCGCTTCATTCCGGTCTGGCCATAATATGATATATCGCCGTCATAATTAAACAGAAGTCACATATCCATATCAACCAACATGCCTTTATCTTCCGCAATTTCGGAGACCAGCGATACGCCTACCTCGGCGCCCGCGCAACATGCCCTGGGGATTCCGCGGCCCCCTTCCGTGGGAGGAATCTCGTCCCGGGTGACCGACATGGCTTCAGACGATGGAGAACAGTCCCAGACATATACCGGGGTTTCATCGCATCCAGCCCAATCGCGAGCGTCTGTAACGCGACGAGGACCCCCGCCCGCCAGGAGCTCTATCACATCCACCAGTCAATGGACGAATAGGCCAGGAAGTTCCGGTAGCAGGCAGAGTCGATCACACATTCCTTCGCTCGCTGCGCAGGGTTTCTTTCGACCAATGTCTTCTCAGCGACTCCAGGCTCATCGAGGTCGACCTATGACGAAAGGGACCACAACGGATACGTCGGAGGATTGGAATGACCAGACGAGTCAGAACAGGCAGAGCCTGATATCAAATAGCACGATTCCTCAAGGGTCCATTCCTCCAATGGAGCAAGAAGCTCCTCCCTCAAGAGGCACTGAATTCACAGATCCTATCATCCCGGACCGCAACACATCGAATGCTAGTCCTATCGGTAACACGACGGGAAGAAGTCAAGGCGAGAGCGCCAAACTTCTCTACGACAAAGAGAGGGCTTACAAAATTCAACAGCCGCATCTCAATATGGGGGCGAACTACAATGGCTCCAATGAGCCTGACCCTCTCCAAAGGTCCACGCTTTCTTTCCTCTCCTTGCAAAACAGGAGTCAGGGGCAAGAGAACCGTGACGTCCGGACGCATGAAAGGCTTTCATCGGCCGGTTCCACCCCTGCGTCTATCGAGAAG
Source organism: Aspergillus sclerotiicarbonarius CBS 121057 (assembly GCA_003184635.1). Taxonomy (NCBI): domain Eukaryota; kingdom Fungi; phylum Ascomycota; class Eurotiomycetes; order Eurotiales; family Aspergillaceae; genus Aspergillus; species Aspergillus sclerotiicarbonarius. Next base: position 221,626 of record KZ826344.1, on the reverse strand, counting down.
AAGCCCCAGATAGGTAACAACAAAGGCCGCCTGGGCAAGAATTATGAGTATTTCGTCGGGAATACCATTTTCTTCGGCGGCGGAAGGCTCCAAAACTCCCGGGACAAGCCCGTCAACATCGCAACGGCAATCTTCGTGATTGTGCCTTCGGCTCTGTTCTTCGCATATTCGTAAGCATCCTATTTCTTTTTTCAACTATCGAGTAGCTAACGGCGCATAGGGCTCCTTGGCTCTGGCATCATATCTCGCCCGCCATTCCTATCTTGTTTGCTTACCTCTTCTACTTGTGCTTTTCGTCGTTCATCCACGCTTCGGTTGTTGATCCTGGGGTAAGAGAGATCCAAGCGAGACAACATGCCTTGCATTACTAACAGTTGCGTCCCAGATTGTTCCTCGCAACCTTCACCAGATGCCACCACCGGATCCCGCAGACGATCCGTTGGCGATTGGTCCACCAACCAACGACTGGGTAATGGTGAAGCTGGCGACGTCGGACGTCGCAGCCATGGACGTGCCTGTGAAGTACTGTAAGACCTGCTGTATCTGGCGCCCTCCCCGATGCTACCATTGTCGTGTGTGCGATAACTGCGTTGAGACCCTTGATCATCACTGCGTCTGGCTCAACAACTGCGTTGGCCGGCGCAATTACCGATACTTCTTCACCTTTGTTGCATCTTCAACGCTCCTTGCTCTATTCCTGCTTGGCGCCAGCCTCGCCCACATCTTGGTGTATCGATCACGAGAGCACGTCAGCTTTGGCACGGCCATCGATAAATGGAGAGTACCTTGGGCTATGGTGATTTATGGGGCGGTTGCTGCGCCATACCCGGCCTCATTATGGGCCTACCATCTTTTCCTGGTCGGTCGAGGTGAGACGACCAGAGAATATCTCAACTCCCACAAGTTTGCGAAAGCCGACCGCCATCGCCCCTTTACCCAGGGCAACGTCTTCCGGAACTGGCTGACTGTTTTCCTGCGGCCACGGTCTCCGACGTATATGCAGTTCAAGCAATCTTATCATGAAGGCGACCAGCGCCTAAGCACGATGAAGCGCAAGTATCTCCCTCGGAATGTCGAGCCTCAAGCCGACATCGAGATGCAGCAGGTGCCTCCACCTTCCCAGCCGCAATCGTGAACCAGGTTGGTTCCAACCTACGCTTAGTCAGATCGGTCACACATGCTTCGTATGATTTTTCCTTCTGCTCCCTGAGGGGCCCTTATTTCTACTCTTCTTCATTTTCTTCTTCCCCACGTTTGAGATAGTGAGATCTTAATGCATGTTGCAGCCACCTTCCCATTCGTTTGTTGAGCCAATTGGGCTCTCCGGATATACGTTGACATACCCCACATTACTTCCTGTCATGTTCCTGCTTTCAAGCGAGTTGCCCGTATGAAGCAGCCGTTGGCTACGTTCTTTTTCATGAATTTTTTCCTTGCCCTTCTTCTATATATACGCGCGCGTCACACTGGGGGCCTGTAGCCTCGGGTTGCAAGAGGCTGGATTGGACTTTGATATCAGGCGAGATTTAGGGCTATGTACAATAACCAGATTCTGGACAGACAGATAGACCAAGCATAAGCGTAATAGACCGAAATAGGCGCCCGAGAAGCGGAGGGAGTGCGCGGTGCACTTCGGATCAACGGGAGCTGGCAATATATGCCTCATAGTAGAAAGAAAGGCTCGTCCGGCCGCCGCCTGAACCTGGCCTGCCGGGGCGCGAGGCGGAGCGGAGGGAAGGCGAATCCTGATGGGCTGCCGAACGAGACCAGAGGGGAGTTTGAAACGGGGGGAGTTGGACTGGCCCAGGGCCCGAGTGCATTCCGCGGCGCCGTCGTCGGGGGGGCTGACGATACGGCTCTCCTCGAACCCTCTCCGCACCCTCTGCCTCCTCTTCCTTCTTCCTTCTTCCTTCTCCTCGGCCTCCTCCATACCTGGCCCATGACCCTCGCTCCGCACGCCCTCTGCGTCGGCTTTTTCGCGCCGTCCATCTTGGTTCCGGGGTTTGCTAATGATTGGTGAGGAGGTATAAGGCACCACCAGCGATATCTGTTTCTCCTGCTGTGCTTAGGAGACCCCCGTACATTGGCCCTCCAGCTCAGCCTTTCACCGGAACTTGACCCCCCGCCTTGGACGAGTAAAACCCCCCTGAAGGCGCCGCTTTATCCGAGCTCCCTGGCAGTCCTACCCCTCGCACCAAACCTAGTCCTCACCGCATATCCTTTCCCGCAGCCCTGGGGATGGAAGCTCGAACTGGTTCATCCGGCGCGTCTCCCGCGACACCCGCAACCCTTTCGGACCTCACCAAACATACACACGAGCACCTCGAAGGCACAATGGGCTTCGAATATACCGAACAACTCCTTACCCCCGAGAACAGTCGGTCCGAGACCTCCAGCAACAATGAGAACGCGTCTACCGATGAGAAACCCACCCGACGTCGAAGATCTACACGTGTAACACGCGCTTCTTTGCGGGGGGCTGCCCAACTCGACGACCATCTGGACGCTGATAACCATGGAATACCTACTCCGGCCGATGAAATCGATCGTACGGCCTCCGGCGACACCCTGCTCGATGAGGTCGGAGTTGTGGAAGGGAAGCGCTCCAAGTCCACCTCCCACCTCCGGCACAGCATAGCGGTTATGGAAACGGCCTTATGGAGCGAGACAACACTCCCGCAGAACAGTATGGATGGCGACGATCACCCAATGGCGCCAGATACCCCCGTCTCCAAATCATCGCAGGAACCGCAACCCGGCGACATGAGCACATCTCTACAACAACGGACTCTACGAAGGCGCGTGGAACAGGCTTTGACCCAGGAGGAAAAGAAGGAGTTGAATAAAACTTCCACGACTGCCAAACCTGACAGCCGGAAGTCACCACGTCGCTCAACACGGTTGAGTATACTAGACAAGGCGTCGGACCTCGTCGACCGGGCTAGCAACGTTTTGGGGAAGCGCTCGCGTGATAAGATGGAAAAGGACACAGAGCCGGCCCGACGTTCCAGTCTACGGCCGCGCAATGTTGCCACACCCAAGGAAGATCCCCAGGTTCCTGCCCCCTCTGATCCCGTTCCTAAAAAGAGACGGGTTTCTGAAAGTGATCTCCCATCCAAGGTTCAGTCCATTGAGGAATCACCCCAGGAGCAAACGACCCCTGCAGAAGTTGTTCCGCGCTTAAAGCGGAAGCGTTGGCTGGCGCATGGCTTGTACACAGGCCAGGAACATACGGACGCTCCGCCGGTTCAGAGCAGGAATAGGAGCAGACGGAAGAGTCAAACGCAAAGTCAGAACCCTCAACGGAAACTGCTGCCAATGCCAATGTTTGCAGGCGACAGACTATTGAAGCAGGGGAGGGACTTCCAATTGCCTTTCGACATCTTCTCGCCGCTGCCTCCTGGCCAGCCCAAACCGGATGAGTGGAGGAAAACCAACAAAAGTAGGTACCCATCGGACGACTGAAGAAGGCTAAGGCTAACATGGATTTTAGACGTCTTCGTGGGAGATGCATCCAGTATATGGCGTGCAAACAAGCACTGTGAGCTGTCTAAGTGTATGTGCACGCCAGAAACCGGCTGCGACGAGGAATGTCAGAATCGCTACATGTTCTACGAGTGCGATGAAGGCAACTGCGGAGTGGGTCCTGAATGTGGAAATCGAAGTTTCGATGAGCTTAAGCAAAGGACCAAGGCCGGGGGCAAGTATAATATCGGCGTGGAAGTCATCAAGACGACGGATCGCGGATACGGTGTGCGCAGCAACCGCACCTTTGAGCCCAACCAGATCATCGTGGAATACACGGGGGAAATCATCACACAAACCGAGTGCGAGAAACGAATGCGGACGATCTATAAGCATAATGAGGTTGGTTGTTGCTCGTCATATCCTCTTTCCAGCCACATTGCTAAGAACCCGTCAGTGCTACTACCTAATGTACTTCGACCAAAACATGATAATCGATGCCACTCGAGGCTCCATTGCCCGCTTCGTCAACCACTCTTGCGAGCCCAACTGCCGAATGGAAAAGTGGACGGTCGCTGGCAAGCCGCGCATGGCTCTCTTTGCCGGGGATCGCGGGATCATGACAGGGGAGGAGCTGACCTATGACTACAACTTTGAGTAAGTCGTCCGATGCAACCCGAGATTGATCGCAGATGCTTATATTGGATCCTAGTCCATATTCTCAAAAGAATGTCCAGCAATGCCGATGTGGCTCTTCGAACTGCCGCGGAATTCTGGGCCCAAGGCCAAAGGAGAAGGATCAGCGTGCGAAAGAGTCCAAGGTCGAAACTCAAAAGAAGGCCAGAACCAAGCGGAGAAACAGCAAGACAACTGGAACGAAGCGCAACCCCAGCGAGGTGCTCGATGAATCTTCTTCGCGCGCCAACAAGAAGCGGAAGCTTACGGTGGCCAAGTCGATCAAGTCCGGCGTCAAGAAAGTCGTTTCGAGGGCACGTGCGTCGGTGTCTAAGACGGCTCCTTCTCGAACAAAGCCGGTGAAGAAGGTGAAGGCAAGCCCTGCGAAGGGAAGCCCTGCGAAGCGAACAGCGGCGAAGGCTACGAAGACAACAACCAAAAAGGGGGCATTGAAGAATGAAGAGGCCAAAAGTAAGAGCATCAAGCTCCCCAAGGTCAAAGCGACCAAGGCCAAGGCCAAGGCCACCGTGCCCAAGAAGACAGCAGTGAAAGCGAAAGCCAAACCCAAACCCAAAGCAAAAGCGACGGCGAAGGCTGAAAAGCCCTCTGCTACAACGTCGAAACTGAGTCGCCCGTCTGCAGCCACCAAGGCGAAAATCCTCGCTGCGGCCAAGGGCACCGCCGCCCGAAGGAGGTCAACGAAGAAGGAAGAAGCTCCAGGAGATCGTAAGGCCGCCAGCAAAGCAACTACAACCACAACCACCCAGAAGGCCAAGCCCAGAGGCGCGACTAAACGCACCGCTGCAGCCACCAAGGGTAGTAAGAAATGATTGGACATTCCTTGTCTTGGACGGCGGTTCACCTCGCAGGTCTTTTGCCATCTAGCCGGCATGAGAACTTCCATCCCAGCTTTCAGCAGACCCTGCCTCTTCCCCATGGCTTTTGTTGTAGTGAACCGAATTCCCATCCGTGATCTCTCTCTTCTGGCTTAACCTTACTGGGTCTTCACGTCCACTTCTCCCCATTACCCCTTTTTGTTGTACTTCTTTGGGATGCTCTGGAAGAACATCTGCTTTCAGATCTAACCCTTTTCTTGCTTTTTTTTTCTCTTCAGTTCTTTCCTTTCTTGATCTATATTTTCGGCAAATCTCCCTTTCTAGTCCCTAATGCGATAGGTAGTTAGGCAGGTAAGTAGCCATTCACTACTTTCCCCTGCATGTTTGCTATCCTAGTTCGGTTTTTTCTTTTCTTCTCTTCTCTTTTCTTTGATTTTCTTTTTGCTTTTTTTCCTCCTTTTTTTTTCCTTACGACGGCGCTCTTCGAAATGTATCATCCCCCATCCTGTTGTTCTATTCTCCCTCTGTTCGATTTCATGTCCGCCCTAATGTTCTGTTCTTCCCTCCTATGCTGAACCATGTCGACGAAAACGGAATTCCTTCATGATTTATCCTGAATCCTAGTCTTTCAAATCACGACACAAGTCCGAGTCCAAGTCCAAGTCCAGATGAAACGGTTGATGCGTGCTTGCTTGCTTGCTTGCTTTTGGCATATCTTGTCTTCGTCTTCGATGTAGCTAGCTACCTACTTACCTTTCTTGGTTACTTTTACCCTCATGCTCAGTGGTATTTAGTTTCTTGAACGAGACCCCAGATTTGAGTTTCATTAGTCTGCAAAGAAAGACTGGGTCATGGCTTTTTTTGATGGCAGCGACTAAATGTCCAAAATTTCTGGATGAATTTGAGATGTGAATTCACTGTTCTGTTTGCTTTAATTGATGAAAGTTTAGGCCTTGTTTTAATCTTTTTTTTTTTTCTTGTCTTTTTTTTGGCCTTTTTTGTTGGTCATTCGGCTCGTTTTATTGAGAATGAGAGAAACGTCACGTTGGATGAGTTATGCAAGTGCTGGTGCTGGTCTGGTGCTGTTACTGTTGCTGCTGGAATATATTTCCGGACAAGGGGGTGGATGGTCCGTAGTACTAATGCAGGTACCTACATAGAGCCGATGAGAATGTTTGCTATCTATTTATCTATTTATCTAGTGCTTGATTTCTATTTCTTTTATATATTTTAAATCTACAACTCAGATTCTTTCTTTCTTTACTATTTATCGAAGTAAGTTCTCACGTAGTCCTTTAGCTGTGTAGTACTAACTAGTTATATGTCTCAGAGAATGAGCAGGCACGGACGATAGTAATTGCTGAGAATAAAGATGTATATACATAGTATATATTACATGAGGGGCCAGAGTGTCGCTGAATATTATGAGAGTAATGAGATTTAATTACAGTGTTGATGATATATCGTCTTATAATGATATGATTGACTAGATTAGGAATAGGTAGAAGACAGGTGATAAATAAGTGCAGGGATCCTGTCTAGATCACCTGATTTTGTACGAGTACTGTCAGAGAATGCGAAAATTCTGGATGTTAGAGGGTACGGAATAATGGAGCTATTTAGAATATAGTGGCTAGAGGGAGGGGGGTAATATGATGGAGGGGAGGATAGACTACTGGTAGTAGGGGAGACCTGATTTTAAAGGGTTGGTCGGATCTTAAGACACTAGACTCACAGTGGATTATAGAAGGATGAAAAAGCCAAAAAGACAATTGTATGTACCATGTCGTACGCTGCATCTAATGATGTGAATGAAGACCCTATGATACAACAAAAGAAAACCCTACGCTGGCATGGCTGTGCACAGCGATAATCAATTCACGTAACCCAAGCCTTTCCGGCTATCGCGCCATAGCACCGTTCCTCGCTACGCCTGAACTGGAACAACATTTCTGTTTCCAAGAAGAAGTCTGATAAGTATGTCTGGTAAAAATGAGCTCTAGATGAGCCTAAGCTGCACTGGTGTCGGCTGGTTGCTCTGCTTCCTCGGGGTTTGCACCCTCTGGGTTTTGCTCGGGGATAGGCTCAGGGATGGGCGCAGAGTCGGCTGGGGTGAAGACCTTTTCAGTAATAGATTCCTGGAGTTCTTCGGTTGGCGGCTGTGGTGCCGGTACCGGCTCTTCCTGCTGCTGTACGTCCTCCGGTGTAGTTAATGCAGGTGGCGTGACTTCTTTAGGTGGTTCAGGCTCCTCTGGCTGCTGAGAGGGAGCTGCTGCTTCTTCCACCTGGGGAGCCGGCTCCTCTGTGGTGACTGTAACGGGGGCATCTGGTGCCTCTGGTGGTTGCTCAGTCTGTGACTCTGATGGTTGCTCGACAGGCGGCTGCTCGCTCTGCTGCTCAGTCGCAATATCGGTAGTTGGGGCCGCAGCCTGGGCTGGGGCCTCCTCCAGGGCCTGTGCTGTTGTTTGCTCCATGGGCTGTTCTTGCTGCACAGGCTGCGCTGGCTGCTCTGACTGCTCTGACTGCACGGTTTGTTCAGACTCTGCAGGGTGTGGCTGTTCAGGCTCTGCAGGGTGTTCAGGCTGTACAGGTTGTTCTGACTCCACTGGTTGCTCCGGTACTGGCTCTCCTGTCTGTTCTTCCACCTGTTCTGCTGGGGCCTCTGGAGCCTCCGGAGCCTGTTCAGTAGGCTGCGGCACCGGCACTTCAGAGGGTTGTTCTGTGTGCTGTTCGGTTGGTGGTTCTGCGACTTGTTCGCCCTGTTCCATTACGGCCGGTTCAGTGGCCGCTTCCGTGACTCCTGCGGTACCTTCTGCTGCTGCATCCACCTGAGGCTCGGCTGTTTCTGTGACAGTGGACTGCTCGACGTGAGTCTGGACATCCGCCTCCTTCCCATCATCCATTATTTGATCGCCAGCCTGTTCTTCATTCGGTGGACGGCCCAGACTTGCTTCCAAAGTACCGAGGAGATCGACTTCTTTATCCTCTACAGCAACCTCACTAGGCTGGGGTTGGGCTTGCTCAGGAACAGCCTGCTCGACTGGCTGTTCACTTGGGAGTTGGTCGTGTGCAGTTTGAGGGAGGGGCGCAAAATCCTCCATGACTATATCCTCCATCTGATCATCCTGAGCTGTCGCCTGAGCCACATCCTGGCCCGTCTGAGCCACATCCAGAGGCTTCTCTACGGGCGCTTCATCGACAGCCTGCTCCGCAGCTGGCACGACGGGGGATGCTTCGGGAGCCTCCTGGGGTGGTAGGGTAGGAGCGCTTTCAGCGCTTTCCGGAACTGGCTCCTCCTGCTGCGTAGCTGGAATTTGCTGAGGAGGAGCAGACACGATAGCTTCATCTTCAGGTAGTGGAGTGGCTTCGGTCATCTCCACATCCTCCATAGGTGTTGGCACCTCACTCGGCTTCTCAAGAACTGCTGGTTCGGGCAGGCTAGCAGCCACTTCTGCGGCAGGTTCGGTAGCTGGTGGCTCAGTTTGCGACACAACCGGTTGTGCAGGGGTTTCTGGAGCTTCTGCCGACGAAACCTCGGGAGTAGGCACGGCAGCTTCCGTAGTGTCTGGTGCAGTCGTTGCAGCCGGTTCAGTTGCCGCAGCAGGAGCAGGAGCAGGAGCAGGAGCAGGAGCAGGAGCAGGAGCAGGTGCAGACACAGGCGAGTCGGCCGGCGGCTCAGTACTAGGACGGGCAAGCGGAGTTTCCGGAGTCTTTGCATCTAGCATCGATTCGTCACCCTCGTCGCTCTCATCGCCATCCTCGCCTTCCTCATCTTCATCCTCCTGGCCATCCTCCTGGCCATTCTGATCCACTGACATCCGTGATGGGTCCGTGTCCTCATCCTTCACATAATCTGCTGCGCCATCGACACCGCTGGAATTGGCATCATGGACCATGGAAGCATCTGCGCCCTCACCAGGCGCAAACATGACCTTCTTTCTCCGTCCCTTTCCCACGCCTTTCGCCTTACGCTTGGGGGGAGGCGGCCGTCTTTTGGGAGGAGTCATGACCGCCGCAGAGGTTGTATCTGCGACCACCACGCCCTCGGCGTTGACAACCCCAACCCCCTCAATGACCGTACCTGGCGCAGGCGCCTCGGGGGTCACTGTGACAGCGCTATTCTCGGTTACAACTGGAGCTCCATCGGTGATCTCTCCCTCGATTTTGTGTCCTTCCGGCACCCAGGCTTCGTAAATCGAGATATTCCCGGTCGTCGGATCGATCTTCTTGAATCGGGTCCGCCTCATCGGCGCAGCAGCATTGTTTCCATCGGTTGACGTAGCGGTGGCACCGTACAGCGATTGCAAGCCCGGTCGTCGTTTGGCAAGGAATTCGACCTCGGAAGATTCCAGATGTCTCGGTACCGCCGTCCATTTGCGCGTGACGAAGCTGCGCTCAGTGCTCTGGATTATCGGTTGTTCTTCCCCATCGGTCGCTTCTTTCTCTTCGTCCTCGGAGTCTTTCGATGTCTGACGGATGTATATGCACCCGGCGCGGGCGGCTCGCAGGAGGGCTCGACTCATTGGACCCAAAAGGTGACTGTCCCTTGGCATTGGGTGCTCAGGAATGGTTGGTTTCCCCCCGGGGCCCTGCACAACGGTTTCCGAAGCTTCGGTCTTGGGGACTTGCGAGACCGTCTGAATTTGACGTGTCCATCTTCGTACAGGGAGGCCCTCGAACACATCATGATCGATCTGACCGGTTCTGTTACGGTTGGCGCCATCGCCGAATTGGCGACCGGAGCGAGAAGATCTAAACTGGGAGCTGTTAGCAGACTAACAATGGCATTGGTCACTCCCAGCTGGCAAGCTGCGATGGAATCGATGGTTGATCCAAGACGGGGTTGTGATAGCGACGAGGAGCTTACAGTCGGTGGCATGACGAGCGCCGGACCTGCAGTCCCACTCTCGGACAAGGACAAAGAAAGCGGGGGAGAGTCCCTCACCCAGAATATCTACAGAGCTGGGTGTTATGCCCGATTGGAAGAAAGGGACTCTTTGGGGCGAGCGGCGAACGTCGGCTCAGACGACAAGGCGCGATGCGATGAAGGGAAAGGAAGCGCGGCGACACCTCCCGCACGTGACTGCGCCCGCAGACACTCGGCGACTCTTACGGAGTACAGGATTCGTGATTACTACAGCAGGGACACACGATCGATGGGATTCATGGGGAGAGAAGAATCGTATGGCGGACAAGTAAGAGTACGCAGTGGCTTTCAATAAAAATACAAAACCCCTCCGGTCTATTCAGTCACTTCATCTGCGGGGGATATCAATATCCTGCATTCCCCTCAACTCCGTACTCACGCTTCCAAAAACAAAGGATTTAGGTAAATCGATTAGTTCCAGCTAGATTGACATCAGCGCAGTCCTAAGTCAAGGGAAGCGAAAGGCACCCCGGGGATGAAGGGGCCCTCTTACCCGGTATCCTTCTGGCGAACAATGTTGCCTTCCGAGCCAGTTTGCTTTCCCTATCGCTCCATTAACTTTATGGCCATCGTGGACAGGCTCAAGTCGGGACTCACAGTCTTCTGGCCTTCAACGACCAACTTGTCCAGCTGGTAGAATTGACTGATAACGGTTTGCCTCTGCAGCAATATTAGCAGCTCGTTCACCGGCATAACCCCCGATTTGACTCAGCGTGCGCTGCCTGCGCAGAATAGGCAAACACGGCTCGCTCCACCCAAATACACCGGGAGAATCCCACTGACCTTCATCATCCGCAGGTTCTGTAGTCCATCCTGGATCAACTCCTGTATCCGCCTGTCCTCGCTTTCCTTCTGGTGCTCGCGGAAGGCATCCGACGTGCGCCGGCGGGCATACTCGCGGAAGTTGTAGCTCGAGAACTGGGAAGACTGACGGAGCAGAGAGCGGAACTGTCCGTATGAAAAGGCCCAGTTAGCTCCAGTCTATCACAGCACAAGGCAGGGATTTGGCGATCCAGCTCAAGCGGGGAGAGGTAGACATACCAGAGATCGGACCTGGAAGGCCGTCTCTCGCTGCAAGGTCGGCACAGACATGATGGCAAAGTCGACTATTTGGAGTGGAGAGATGCGATTATAACTTGCTATAGCGGAAAAGGACGAGGAAAAGAAGCGAACTGCTGGAAATGACGATGCCGGAAAGATCCCAGATACAGGTATTCCCGATTTCTAATCGTTCGGAGCTGCTAACGTGGGGGGTCGATTAGGCGATGCTATTCGCGTCAACGTTCTGAGTCCTAAAGAGGAACAGTCCGAGTGATCTTTACCGACGAGGTCCGACTCCGAGAGGCGATTCGCAGACGGGCTGGGGATATGTATCCCTCGGGCAGCGCAAGGCAGGTGGCGTTCTGGATAGAAGTCCAACAACCAACTGGAACGGCGTCACGATCGCACAAACAGTCGCAGAGGGCTGGATCCAACAAGCGGAAGCGAGTATGAAAAAGGAGCCTTCCGGATGGGGATGCAGGCGGAGCGTTGAAGGGACAATCGCAGGCAGGTTCGGGAAATTCTTTTGCTTTTGGCTCTCGGAGGCGCGATGACGGAGTTATCGGACTGTCCGGCCGACCTCCACGGGGAATCTCCCTCTCCTCGCGCCTTCCACCATGCTCCGCTCTTCCTCAACTACCACGGTTGAAGCCCGTTCCTATCCTACAAGGAGTGTCCCTGTACTTCGGATCGATCGCTGATCCCACCTTCGAATCCCAATGGCGCAAATCCCCACTCCGCCGGCCTCCCGCTCTGCTTCACCAGCTCCGGATGCCGAGCCGAAACAAGCTCCTGTAGCTGAGTCGTCGGTGGACTTACTACAATCGTTGGACAATCTGTTGGAACGGTATCTGCACCTTCTAGATCAGCATCAGAAGCTGCAAGCCGAGCTAGGCTCGAAGCTCTCCTCGGTATGTCATCTCAGTCGTGCGATGCAGTGATCCGATCTTGCGGTAGACGATACTGAGATCAGTGCCAGGGGGTTTTCTCTCTCGCCCAAGCCAACTATACTTGTCCACCTGGTCGGCACTATGGCGCGGACTACTATGACGAGCGCATGAAAGCGACCAAAAGAGTGTGAGTCTGGCTGCACCATGGATTGATCAACACACTTTATCTTTACAAGACCCATGCTAATCGGTTCGACCAAACCAGGTCTCTACAACTTCCTACCAATCTTACTGCAGAGCGCTATACGATAGGGGTAGAAAACCCACCAGAGGTTGATACCAAGGACGGCAATTCCAAACCTATCTTTGAGATCGAAACAGTTGCCGTTCAACACCCAGAGGATGAATCCGAGACGGACGATAAGGCCGAGTCAGACACCAGTTCATCTGAGGAAGACCAGTCGGGCCACGAAGAGGGTAACAGTCAAGATGGCGAATCCCTGGCCACGCCAGAGCCTTCCCACGCGGAACAGGATACAGATGCGAAGCCCAAGCGATCAAAGAAGAAGAAGTTCCGTTCTTCGGACCCTATCCACTGGTACGGGATCTTGGTGCCCCCTTATCTCCGCAGCGCCCAGAAGTCCTTCACCGAAGCCGTCGAGAGTCGTCTGCCGCAGCTGGCTAGTGTCATAGTTGAGATGCGAATCGTGGAGAAGGAAGTCGAACGAGTGCGGAGCGAGCTGGGTCAGAGGTAGAGGTGTATTCGGGTGCTTGGGGGGTTGTTGTCTGGGCCACCATGCGCTAGGAGTAAGGTTATCAGTGACAGAAAAACCTAGGAAAACGCCTCAGGCCATCTGTGCTCATGGTGGATTATAGATGATGCATATAAATAGAGTATAGAGTACGGACATGGAAGCTACGGCACTTCATAAGTAAAATAAATGAAAGGCAATATCGAAGAAGAACCGACGCACCCACCCGGGACACTTTTCCATTCTATTTTTAATTTTTGACATGGATGGAGTGCTCTGGACGATTTATTGGGTTGATGGATAGTAAGCGGGTATACCGACACCGTCGAACATTCCATGCCATGGGGATACCCACCGCGTTGGGATCTGAAGCAGCCTTCAAAGGCTTGACCATGGATGCGAGAGGAAATAAAGTCGATACCAACGAACTCTGCTGTCAGACGACATTCGGCTCTTGGAAGTGGGAACGGGGGTGGTTGCAGGTGGCTGCAGCATCTGTGAAATGAAGAGGGGCCGCCCGTTGAGCCTCGCATTCTTTGGCTTCCTTCTCTTCATCTTCTCAGTTCTCAGTGCGTGCGCCCTTCTCCCTCGTCCATGCTGGCGGGCCACTTTGCCCACTCTCGCTCTCGGACCGTCCTTTCTGATTGCTCCCCAGATCCCAGATAAATAGGAGGATACTATTATTATCCCTCATATGATCCTAATCTCCGGGGCTTATTCACTAAACCGCAACGAGTCTTCCGCCCGACGGCAGAGACGGACCTTGACTAGTATCTACGATGGAGTAGAGAGTCAGCTACCGATGGCGCAACTGCTGACCTCGACGGACTACCTATACCTCCCGCCGTCAATAATCATCGCGAGAGAAAGTACTATGGCCAGGATTGAGTTTTCCCACCGCCCATGACGGTCGTGAGACTCGGGTGGTTCTATGGCTCCGATATGCGGTGGAGCTTCCCGCGCCAGGATCAATTGCAAGTTGTGGATGGCCTGCGCTGACGACCATGTCTCGCTTGCCCACTGGCCCCGTTCATTGGCCGGTGCACACGGAAAGGCTTCGCCGACCGTTTCATATTGAAATCCCAGGGCCGTAGGACCGCGCTGGAGCAGCGGCACTTCTGCTCAAGGTGAGACCTAGTTGAACCACCGTCTGCTTGGTCCCCCCGACCCCTGACCAATGGACGGCCCTGATCCCTGTCTTTAGCTTCTCCGGTTATTCAGGATCCCAATTTCTGGCCAATCCACGGCCCTCGCCTACCCTGTCCCCTCCTTTAGCATCGCCTGGCGACTCATGGGACTCCGCTGGCCGTCTGCTCCAGTGCACGCAGGCACCATTGCAGTGGGAAAACAGGGAATATTGATCAGGCATCAGATATCGGATGCGCAGGATGGGAGATGCCATTCGTCACCTTGAATGTCGCCCAAACGCGGTATCAGCTCAGGACGTCGGGTCAACCACCTGTTAAATGCATTGTTTACGTGGGAGGCTGGGTTTCGCGCGCCTGGTCTCTTAACAGCCACCATTATCACAAACGGCTTTCCGTGCCTGTCCCCGCGCTATTGCTTTGGATCAACTCCACTCGCACTGAACCGGACCGACTCTAAAACGTCTGCGCCCTTATCCGGTCCTATGCCCGCGCATAGGACGGAAATGAAGCACTTTAATATCAACGTCTGACTTTTGGTTCGCCGGGTTGCTGGAAAACCCTTGGCCTTGCTTTCCCAACCGTGTGAGGCGTTATCGCCCAAAGGACTGAGTCTTGACGCGACACTGGGGGTTGTTCCCTTTCTTTCTACCTTCCAGTCGCTCGCTCCTTTCCTTCCAAGTCAGGGCTAGAAGCTCTTTCTTTTCATTCCCTGTCATTCTTTTAGATTGACGACCCCGTAAGTCCCGAACTAGTGCTCCCAGTGGCCAGGTTGACTAACAGATGTCTTGCTATGCGCTCAGGGGTTTCAAGAACTGCCAAAGGTTCTTTTGAGACTTTGGGAGTTTGATACTATGCTTTTTTGACCTGGGTCTATCTTCCTTCTTTTGACTTTGCGAAAAGACCTTTTCCGTGCGGTACGCAAGCTTTATCTGGTTATCTACCATGTCTACAACTGCAGCATCAACTTACTCATCCCCTCTAGAGGCATTGAGTGCCATTGCGACTCTTGTTATCAACCACTTTCTCTTGATTGAATTTTGAACCCTTGGCTTTACGCATTGACTGTTGTACGGCGTCCGACAGCCCGAACAGTTACTGTCTTCTTTCGTTTACACCCATATCAACACCGTCGCGCTGTTCAGCCCTCTCGTGTTGAAGAAAAACCTCTACATCAACAGCACTTCGTTGACTCTCATCCTATGTGCTGGCCAATCCTCGCCCCATCTTCCACCAAAGCATCTTGTGACTGTTAGAAACTCTACAGCCTGACACTGATAATACATGGATCCTCAATCCGACGCTGCAGGCTCCAAGCCTCAGTCGAATGAGGATGTTGGGCGAAAAGGATCCGTCAAGCGAGCGCGGGAGATGCTTCAGGCTGGAAAGCGCCCGGAGAGAGTTGAGCCCGAGCCTACTTTCCGAGTCAATCCAGCCCATATGACACAATGGCCTCTGCCCGACAATCCCGGTCTGCCGTCGAACTTGGCTCACCCTCAAGCAACGTTGAACGTTCCCAAAGGACCTCCGCCGGTGCGACCACCTCGCCCCGACTGTCCGTCACCTTCGGTCTATTCGGAGAGAAGCATGTCGGATGCTCCATCGGCACCCAGCCCGCTGAATATCAAACGCCCGGTCCCATCCTTCTCGCAGCCCTTCCCACTCCAACAGGCCCTGCGTCCTACCATCAGAATCCCCATCCCTCGGCCGCCTAGCCCAGACAGTGTTGCCGGTTCAACACCCCGCATTTCAGTTGCGACAGATGATCTTTTTCGACAGTCGGGAATCTCCACCGTTTCATCAATCACGGAACTTCCCTCCGTTCCTCAGCCACTGCCCTTACAGCATCGTCCTGCCCCAGGAGGTGCCCCAAAAAAGACCGCTAGCCTTGCCCCCCCGGTGCCCGTGGCGCGACCGGGTGGAAACCGCGCCTCATCTGTTTCGCCTATCCCCGAGGAACTCCCGGACAGCCCGACTATCTCGCAAGACCACTATGGACCTGCTCAACCGTACCCACCCAGCTGGTACTCGGGGCAGGCTGAATCAGAGATTCTGGGAACATATCTAGACGAATCTGACGACGATGACGGACATACTGCTCACGCGGGAATCGCTACGCTCCTCAGGCAAGCCAGTGTTGGAACCAGGGGGAAGCCTTCCTTGCGCACCATCCAGAAGTCTAATGCTAGCTCGCCAGTACCGCCCTCGGAGAGGACCCCTATATCTGCTAGACCAACTACAGCCGGAACCATGCTACCTGATATCGCACTGAAAGAAATCTCTGTAGGACCGGATCGCAGGGATTCTGTCTCGTCAACCTCGACATCGTCCTCACATTTCAACCTGGAGAAAGCACCAATCATCTTGGATGTCAGCACGCAACAGCCCGCTTTAGCTCGCCCATACAATGACAATGAAGCCCTGCAGAAGGAGATGGGAGCACTTCCCAAGGCTGCGCCAACGATGAGTGACAAGCGACCAGGTGGCCGCAGACCTCCGCGCCTCAACATGCTTGCCGTCCGTGACGCAGAGGCTCGAGGCAGTCTTACGAGCTTGCCTGATCTCATCCTACGTGCGACTAAACTTGCGTCGAATCTGGAGCATGGGCGGACTGCAAGTAGGAACGACATGCTGAATGGCGGCGGGGGTTCGAGTTTTCCATTCCGTGGTAGGTTTGACCCTAGATCCCCGCATCAATCCAGCGACAAGACTGATCAGTGTTAACAGACGACGCCAAACGCAAGTCCGGATCAATCAAGGGCATGTTGGCATCATTTCCTCCTCCTGCTGCAACCCCAGAGGGTGGCCACTCTTCCTGGCCGTTCTTTCTCAGAAGGTCCACTCTACATCAGATCCAATCCAACGAACCCCCTCAGGCAGACCAGGAGAAAGCTGCGCCAAAGCAACCCCGCCGCTGCTGCGGATTGCCACCATGGCTGTTTGGCCTCCTTTGCGTTTTGATCGTCATTATCATCCTTGCCGCTATTCTCATCCCCGTTTGCCTGCTTGTGCTTCGCCACAAGTCGAGTGGCACAAGCTGCGCAAAGAGCAACCCGTGTGAAAACGGTGGCGTCAGCGTCTCCAGCGGCAGTCTTTGTTCGTGCGTTTGCGCCAACGGCTATACCGGGTCGCGCTGTACGATTTCTGGCGATGCCAGCTGCGTCACCACCGAGGTCGATAACAAGAACGCCACCATGGGCAGCGACCTTCCCCGTCTGTTCGAGTCATCCCAGCAAAACTACAGTATTCCTCTGGACGCAGTCACCATCATGGCACTTTTCAGCCAAAACAATGTCTCCTGCACGACGGAAAACACGCTTGTTTCGTTCGCTGGCGTAGCAACAAGCAGCAGCAAAGCCCGCCGTGCTCTCTCTGCCTCGCCCCTGACTGAGCCTTCGATTTCAGATTACCTGCTAGCCAACCTTGAGCAGCCTCCCAGCTCTACCCTATCAAAATTGGCCCCCACGCAAGCCCTTGCAGCCCGCGACTCTGTCGCCACAGCGCACGGCATCGTCTACGATGACGACCCAACAACGACTGTCTCCGCGACTGCAACGGCAACCAACACCGGGCACGCATCCCAAGCCACCGCAACTTCCACTAGCTCCACTACGGCAACGGTTGGTTCTACATCCTCAAACTCCACCACCGTCACTACGGAAGTCGTCGACTTTGCCCGCGTCGCTGTTCTCTACATCCTCGAGGAAACCGGCACCCTCGCGGCCGCCGAGTTCTCCGAAAGTAATATCCAGTCCTACTTGACCGGGGATTACACCGACGCCAAGACCCACAGCTTCACCATCGACCTCACTCCCTCCGGTATCCTAGGCAACTATACTCTGAACTTCGACGATTTCCAGATCCAATTGCCCAGTGGTAGTGTTGTCGGTGGCGACTAGGATACCAGGGATTAGCGGGGGCTGTTGTATCTTTAATTAATTCATCTGCTTCAATTTTGACTCGCCATTTGCAATACCGTTGAGCGATAGTAGCCTGCCTGTATATGTACATCATCTCCTCGTACTAGAATAGATAGATTTACTAGAACAGTCAGCTATGGATTTGACCTACCCATCCCGAAGCCTCCGCGGCTCCTTCCTTCTATGGCAGAACCTCCTTCCCCTTCCCATCGTAGGTCGGAAGATATATCTTCCCGATGCGGGCTGGCGTTTCAATGCACGTGACTAACTCGAACGGCAGGTTGATTCCGAAAGAGACATTCTGTTAATCGACGCCACGCTGGATTGGCCATCATGATGCTGAAACTGATCCGCCCATTCATGTGGCGAATATGGTCTACGGTCTGGAATCTTATAGCGCTTCCTATCAGCGTGGCCAGCCAATTTTGGCTCTGGCTTGGTCGCGTCGAAGGGCCCTCCATTGTACGACGCTATTTGATGACCCTTTCCGAATTTCATGCTAACCTTGTTGAGGACACGAATACATCCACATCAAGCAACCCCTTTCATATTACTGTCGAAGAACACAGAATAACTGTTCCGCCCGGTAATGGCAAACTCCTAAAGATCGGTATATTTGCGGAAGTCTATCTTAAGGACGATGCGATTGTTAGGAAGGTCCCCCGCAGTAACACGCACGAAGACTCACAGCCTATACTTCGCGAGGCTATGATATACTCAATTCTTGGGAAAGATCCTCGAATTGCGGAATGCCTCTCTCTCGGACAAACGGATTTTGTCGACACTAAGTACTACTCAAATGGCGACCTTGCCGCATTTATATCAGACCAGATAGATAAGCTCGACTTCGATCTTCAAAGAAAATGGTTTCGCCAAATCATTGAAGCAGTCAACATAATACATAAGCATGGTGTAATCCATTCAGATCTGGCCCTGCGGCAATTCTTTCTTGACGACGACTTGAATGCGCGCTTAGGCGATTTTAATTCGGCTCAATACCCTGGACATGTAGCCCTTGGGTACGAGGAGGCATCTCACTGTTTGCCAAGAGACTATGAGGCTCCAAATTCAGTCACGTCCGACTTGTTTGCGCTTGGTTCAACTCTCTATGAACTTTCAACGGGCAAAACACCGTACAGCGAACTTTATCAGACAAATTCACAAGATCATTTGCATTCGGGCGATCACTCCGTTATCCGAGCTCGAATTCAACGTGAACAGCAGGCGGACCAAGAGATTGAAAATCGCTACAGGAACCAAAAGTTTCCTGACGTAAACGGCCTCTGGGGTGAAAGCATCATACTTGGGTGCTGGAAAGGGACAATAACTACGGCAGAGGAGGCATTGAATATATGCGTAGAACTAGAGAACTAGTTATGAGATAGCAATGAGGTTATGGCAATCGGATCATTCAATGCGATCAGAATCTGTGGCTAAATACATCCCAGTAAAAATACTATACTATAGGGCACGTGTAGAAGTGAGTAGCCTCAAGTTCCCTCAGGTAATCAAGTCAACAGGCAGGCAGAACGAGAGCCATCTGCGACCTTTTCCTTGCAGCTATATCCTTTGTCAGTTGAGGAGAGATGCTCTCATGGTTAGTCTCTATCATACCTTGCTTGGAGGCCCAGCCAGGGAGGCTTTTTTTCTGGCGGCTGGAACCAGAGGCATGGAATTGGTATTTGGGGCACTGGTCTACAGCGGCACCTTCTGGCTTTTCAGGGCATTCACTGGTGATCCTCTCCACCGTTGTCTCTTTACCAACCATCTTCGTTACTTCGTATACGTCGCACATGATGAATCGTAGCGTCTATATCGAGAATAGTGTTGATATTAGCAGGATGCTGCATTCAGACAAGCCAATTCCTCCCCCCCCCCCCCTGTACACTTACTAGTTGAAAGATGTATTCCAATCAACCCTGTTGAACGCGTGATTGTATGTATATCAGGGCTCTGACTGAGTTGGGATTAATGTAATACTTATATTATAGCCTCGATGTAATTTGTTCTTGGAAGAATGCACTGTCTTAATTCATTTTCATCAATACTGAATGAACTCAATCAATCTTATTGAGAGAAGTGCGGTCTTAATATGATGGTTTGTTTGGTCACGCTGACTAGAACAAACAGCCTTTGCATTAAAGCGGGGTTGTTCCCCGTTTCCCCCCCCCCCCCCGTCTCCTCCCACTCCCAGTCAGATAGTAGATTAGATAGTAGTAGATACACGTGGTCTGCCCATTACGGGTTTATTTACCCCATTTCCTCTCCCTTCCTTCCATGCTTCATAGTTCTTACGCACAAAGCTCACCCGTTAGACTAAGAAAATGTTGGAATAGTGCGATTCTGCTTATGACTTAGGATTTCTGTTGGATGACTAATCAGTCATCTGACCCTCAGCCTCTCTTAGTTAGGATCCATAGCTATACTGAATCAAGAGCTTCAAGGCTTTTTCTCTAATAGGTTATAAGTCCCCTACTTACTCCTATATTTTTTTTAATATATTAAATAGTTTTATATTATTATTAGTATACTATTATTTATTTTTTTTATTATATAAGTACTTCATCACGCGTGATTTATTATTAAATCTTAAAAAAATTTTCCAAATTGATTTTTATAATAAAATTTTTTTTTATATATCTGAAATTACGCGTGTTAGATTCTTGATTTTATATTAAAAATTAATTATTATTATTAAGTTTTATATTCTATATATTTAAATTTTATACTATTTTTTATTATCTAATTATTATGCCTGATTTTGATGATTATATTAATATTAATTTTATAAAGGTTATTTTAAAACTAACTAGGGAAATAAATTACTAGTAATAAAATAAAAATTTAAAATAATTTTTAAAAATAAAATATTCTGTTTATATCTTATTAATTATAAATAAATATAAATAGTTAATATATTTAAATCTATATTTTATAAATATTTATAATAATTTATAAGTTATTATTATAATTTTTAATAATATTTTATTAATTAATATTATTATAAAGATACTTGACTTATGTGACGGCAGCTCTGTCTGGAATTATATGATTATGTTTGTTTTATTTACTTTACTATTATTTTTTTCAAGTAAGTGCTTATAATATTTCTTATTTTTCTTTTTTTTTATATTTAAAGTTCTCAAGTAATTAGCACTAATATAATCTTATTTTATTATATTAAATAATCATCTTATAATTTTAAATATTTTTTTTATTTTTTTTATTATTATATATAATTAATTTTTATTAAGCTATTAGTAATCTTTACTTATATTTTTAATAATATTTAATAATTAAAAAATCTATTTAACTAATTAAATAAAATAAATGAAATAGCTAAAAAAAATTATTTAAATCTAGATTTTAAGAATAATTAATAATTTTTTATAATATTACCTGATGAACTAGACTAAGAAAATAAGTTTAATTAAATTAAATTTAATAATTAATATAAAAAAAATTTAAAATAAACTTTTAAAATCCTTCTGAAGATTTTTAATAACTTAAAGATTAAAAGAAATAATTTTTTTAATAAATAAAATTAATAAAGCTAAGAGATAACCACTCTTATTTAAAAATAAAATAATATTATTAAAAAGCAAGATATTTTTATAATATAAATTATTTATTAGATTTTAATTATTTTTTAAAATATTATTTTTTCTAAATTTAAAAAAGTAATAAAAATTTCTAATCTATTTTTATTTAATAATAGAAAAAATATATTTTTTAAAAACTGGGTGCTAATTATATATTAAAAACTAAAAATTAATATTAATTAATTTATTATTTTAATAATATATAAAGCTTATATTACTAATTATTATAAAAATAATATAAAAAAATATTTAATATCTAGACTTTATCCAGATATAATTAATTTTTATAATAATATTAATAATATATTAGAATATTTAGAAATTATTTTTATTAATTTTTATAAGATTTATAATATCTATTATTAGTACTAGAATTTATAAATAAAAATTAAAAATAAATTTTATATTTTTATTTTTATTTTTTATTACCTCGCCGTGGAAGCTAAAATTAATAAAAATTTTTAAAAAAAAGATTTATATAATAAATTATTTTTTAAATTAAAAAAATCTATTATATATAATTTTAATAATAAATATTATTTTTTTAATAATTATATAAAGAAGTGTACGAACTTTATAAATTTAATTAATAATTTAATAAAAAATTATATTAAAAATAATATTATTATTATTAATAATTATAATAATTTTTATAATTTTTATATTTTTTTTTAGTATTCTAAATTCTAAGAATATTATTTTTAAGATTTTAACTTATACTTCAAGTATGAAATCAGAGATTAAAAATATTTTAATAAAAAAAATATTTTTACTACAAGAAATCTAATTATAAGAATAAAAAATATTTAAAAAAAAAGATTATATAAATAAAGATTCTGGAAGCTTTTATAAAAAAATCTAAATTAATAAAAAATAATATCTAAAAAAAATCTTTATTCTAGGTGAATTAGAAATTTAAGTAAATATAATAAATCTATAAGATTTATTAAAAAATAATATTATTATTTTTATTTATATACTTATTAACTCTAGAACTAATATTTATTTAGTAATAGATACTTAATTTACTATTAAAATAATCTAATATTTTAAAATCTTAATATTATTCTTAAAAAAAGTAATTTTAATTATAGATTTTAATAAAAAATAGACTATTAATTTAATATATATAATCTAATTAAATCTTACAGTTAATAATTATTAATTTTTAAATATTTTTTTTCTTATACTAGATCTGAAAAGGTATGATACTATTTTTAAAGAAATATAATTTATTAAATATAATATTTTATTAGATTACTAGAATTATTAATTAATCTAATTAAGCTAATTAATATTAAAGAATAAAATAAAAACTAGATTTTTTATAAATATTCTTTAGATTATTCTAGAATAATTTCTAGTAGATTATAAATATTAGTAAAATATAATTTAAAAAAATTATAAAATATAATTAAAAAATAAATAATTAAAAATTTTATAATTATTATTAATTTTTTTTATATTAATTAAAGCAGCCCGTGCGAGACCCTAATAAAAATAAAATATAATTTAAATAAAAAAGTTTATTAATATTATTTTTTTCTTAAAATTTTAAAATTTAAATTAAAATTTATTCTAATTAGATTTTCCCATGGAAAAATAATTTTTATTAAAATAATTAATTTCTAATAATATTTTAAAAATTTAAAGATAAAGATTTTTATTATCTTATTTAATATTATTAAAAAGATTTTTATAAAAAAACTAGAGATTTTAAATATAAATAAAAAAAATAAGATTAAAAAAATCTTTTCTAAGTAATACTATGATATAATAAATATTTTTTTTAAAAAAAATTTAATATATTATCTTTATTCTAATATTATAATTATAAGATTTAATTAAAAAATAAAAATCTTCTAGATATTATTTTTTTTATAAAATAATAATAAAAAAATTATAGGTCTTTTATAATTATATTATAAAGAATCTAATTAAAAGATTTATTATATTAAGTTTTATATTCTTTATATTCTTTATATTAATAATTTAAAAATCTAGAGAAAGTCTCTGTTTCTATATAAATTATTAAAAACTAAATATTTTAATTAAGAAAGACCTGTATTTTTTATCTTTTATTAATAAAATAATAAATTATTTATATAATATTAAAATCTTTATTAAATTTAATATATAATAAAATTTTTATTAGATTAAAATAAATCTTATTTTAAAAAATTTTATAATCTTTAAAATATAACATGGCTTGTTTAAGTATTAAATCTTTTTATTTAAATTTATTAATAAATTTACTATCTTTTAATAGTTTATTGATAAAATCTTAATAAAATATTTAAATAAGTTTATTATAATTTATATTAATAATATATTAATTTATAATAATAATATAATAAAGCACGAGCTGTATATATATTTAATATTTAAAAAATTATAAATTATAGATTTATAAACTATTATTTATAAATATAAATTTTATATTATAAAAATTAAGTTCTTTAGGTTTATTATCACTATTAATAATATTTATATAAATTTAATAAAAATTATAATTATTATTAAATAGAAGATCCTGATAATTATATAAAAAATTAAATTATTTTTAAATTTTTATAATTTTTATTAAAAATTTATTAAAATTTATAATAGAATAGTATGATCCTTGATATAACTAATCTAAAAGAATATTATTTTTAAATAAGATTATATTTATATTAAAACTTTCAAGATACTTAAAAATATATTAATTTTAATCTTTATTTTTATTTATTATAATCCTATATTTTTTATTTATATTAAAATAAATATTATTAATAAAGTTATCACGGGGATATTTTTATAATTAATAAATAAAATTTAATATCTAATAAATTATTACTCTAAGATTATATTTTTTATAAAATATAATTATAATATTTATAATAAAAAACTACTAGTAATTATTCATATTTTAAAAAAATAATAATTAAAACTAAAAAAACTTTAATATATAGATTATTTTAATATTTTAATTAATTACTAAATCTTAGAGTATTTTATAACCACTAAAAAACTAAATATTTATTAAATAAAATAAACTAAGTTTTTTTTTTAATATTATTTTTTAATTTAATTTTATCTTGGGAAGTATAATATCCTAATAAATATATTAATTTATAAAAATAATAATAAATAAATTTTAATATAATATTATTAATAAATCCTTTTACTCTTAAAATATTTAAAGAATAAAGTATTTTTTTTTAATAATTTATTAATAATTTTAAATAATAAAGATCTATATATTTAATTACTAGATAAAATCTATTATTAATTATTATTTACTTACCTAGACTAAATAAAGATATTAAATCTTATAAAATATTAATACTATTAGAATATTTAAAATTAAGATATATATTATTATTTTAATAATTATTTAATCTATAAATAAAAAAATATAAGATAAGATTTTTCTTTAAGATTTTTATAATCTTTATTAATCCTAGACTATTTAAAGTAGTATTTATTAATAGATTTTTAAATATTTTTAAAGAACCGCTATAGCTTTAATATTATATTTATTATAATAAATTAATTAAATAAGTAAATTATCTTAATTTTATATATAAAATTAATAATTATATAAAATATAATCTAGCTGTTTCTTAAATAAGTATATTCTTAATTAAGATTTCTAAATATAATTATATTAAATTAAAAAGAATAATTTATATCAGAATTCTAGAATAAGTTATATTATATATTATAAATAAAACTTAAGTTTTTAATAATATATTATTTTTAAATTAATAAATAAATTAAAATTATAAACCAGTACACAGTATAAAGACTTATTTTTTTTATAAATTATTATTAAAATAATTAATTAAAATTTTTATTATTAATTAATTTTATTTTTACAGTCTTACTTCAGGAATTTATAAAATTATTATTTTTTATAATTAAATAAGAATATAAGTCTTATACTTTTTTTAATTAAATATCTTTTTAAATTTTTATTATAAATATTATTAATTAATAATAAGCCTGAGCCCTGGCCCGCTATATAAAATAAATATAAAAATTAATAAAAAAAATATATAAGCTATCTAATAAATTTAGATTTATATAATTAATCTATAGTATTAACCCGTGAATTTTAATATTAGAAATAAAATTTATATAAATATAAAAAACTAGTATTAGGATTAATTATTTTAAAAACTATTAAAAAACTAGTATAATTTAATAATTATTATTAAAAAAATTAATTATATATTCTGAATTCAATTATTTAATAATATAAAAATTTATTTTATTTTTTATTTTAATAAACTTTATTTTTATAATACTATATTAAATAAATTAATTTTAATAAAAATAATTATATATAATATCCTGCTAGTAATTTTAAAAAAATATTTTTTTATTTATATAATTTTTATATCTGCTACCTGAGCTACTCTAAACTATTTAAATAATTTTTTATATAAATTACTATAGTAGAGAATAATAAATTTACTATAAATTATAAAAATAATAATATTTCCCTGACTAGAAGTAATCAGATTTAAATAAAAAAATAATATAATAACAGCTCTATCTAGAATTATATAATTATATTTATTTTATTTATTTTACTATTATTTTCTTCAAGTGAGTATTTATAATATTTCTTGTTTTCTTTTTTTTCTTCTTATGCTTAAAGTTCTCGAGTAATTAGCACTAATATAACCTTGTTTTACTGTGTTGAACGGCCATCTCAACTTAGAAATCAGGATTTATATAAATTATAATATTATTTTAATAACTGATTACCGCGTGGAAGTAAATAAATAAGATTATATTAATAATAAAATTATTTTTATTATCTGTTTTATTTTTAATTACTAGTTTTTATAAAAAATTATTATTATTAAAAATATTCTAGAAATACTTAATTCTCTCAGTAATATTTATTATAAAAAAGATTATATAAAAAAATATAAATTAATATAGACTCTTATAATATTTTATTATAAAGAAAATAATTTTAATAATTTTATATATTAGTAGTTTAATATGATTATTAAAATTTATTAGTTTTAATTTATATAATTATAAATTAAATTTTAATTATTTCTTTTTATTATCAAAGATACTCTAGGCATTGATATTTTTTATATTAAAATAAATAAATTTTTAAATACTGTTTAGATGGCTGATATTTATAAAATATTTAAAAAATATAAAAAATTATATTATTATAAAATTATTTAAATTATTATATATATTATTAATTAAAATGATACTAACTCTATACAAGATAAAGATAAAAAAATTATAAAAATAATTAATTTAAAAATAAATATTAAATATTAATATTCTCTAGCATACCTAGCGATTTAGAATTTAATTTAAATATTATATAATATTTTTTTTATTTATTTATTTTATAATTAAAATTTTAAGTCCACGCGTGGTTCTAGTAATTATAATTATAATTATAAAAATAATATTTATAGTTAAAAAGATTATTTAAATATTAATAATACTACTATTAATAAATCTGAAATTAATAACTTTAAGATATTAGTTTATATTTTTTTTAAAAAATCTTTAAATATTATTTTTATTGATTTTAATTTTTTAAATATATTTATTATAAATATATTTTATAATATTATATAATTTACTAGTAGAAATAATATAATTATTAAAAATTTTAATTTAAATATTTAAATATTAAACTTAAGATTATTTTATTATTTTATATATTTTAAAAATTATTTTATTTTTTTATAGCTTGTAGATTACTTGTTAGAATTATTATAAATTAAAATTTTTATATTATTAATTATAATAATATCTTACTTAATTTTATTAATATAATTAGTAATTATTTTAAATTTTTATATTTAAAAAAAATTTAACTAGTATCTAATCTTATTTATAACTTTATTTTAATATATAAACTAAAAATCTAAGATATCTTAATTATATTTAAATCTAGAAATTTTATTAAATTAATTAATAAATATAATTATTTACTAGTTTATAATAAATAAATATTAAATTAATATTATTTTTATATTATTAGTCTTTTTTTTAAATATTTTATATTATTACATTTTATTAATTTTTTAAATTATTTATTTATAAAGTCTTTCTTATTTTTTATTACTATAACAGTCTTAATAATTATTATAAATATATTATCTGTGGTGAAGATTTTATATATAATTTTTATATATTTAATTTATTATTAAATAACCCACACTTTAGAAAAAAAATAAAAAATATTATAAAATATATTATTAAATTAAATATTAAAAAAAATATTTTTAAAAGTTTTACAAGCCATATTTTATAAATAAAAATAAAGTTTTTTTAATATTAAAAATTATAATATAAAATTTTAATTATAAGTTAAATAATCTTATCTATACTAATATTTATAGATTAATATTAATAAAAAATAAAATAAATAATTATTATTTTATTATTTTTATTAATTATATCTTTTTTTTTCTGCTAGACGTTTCTTATAAAAAATAAAACTTTAATAATTTATAAATTTATATTTTTATATAATTATATAAAAATATAATCAAATATTAAGATTAAATATATTTATAAAAATAATACTCTAGAATATATTTTTTAAAAAAAAATATTATTTAAATTAAAATATTATTTAAGATTCTTCTCCACGATACAAATTAAATCTAAATCTAATTATAGAAATTAAAAATTATTATATTATTAAGCTAATAATTATTATATTTTCTTTAAGATTATATTATTATAATAATTATTTATATTTATAATTATTTATTTTATAATTTTATTAGTAAGATTTTATATAAGACTTTATATAATATTTAACTAAATATTTTTAAATAATAAATCTTTAATTATAAATACTAGTATTTTTTATTAAAAAAATAAGATTTAAAGTAGATCCTTATATAATTAAAGATTATTTTATTAGTTATTTAAAAAGATTTTATAAAATTTATAATTTTTAAATAAGAAAGATCATGGTCACTAAAAA
This sequence comes from Aspergillus sclerotiicarbonarius CBS 121057, assembly GCA_003184635.1. Taxonomy (NCBI): domain Eukaryota; kingdom Fungi; phylum Ascomycota; class Eurotiomycetes; order Eurotiales; family Aspergillaceae; genus Aspergillus; species Aspergillus sclerotiicarbonarius. Next base: position 193,394 of record KZ826344.1, on the reverse strand, counting down.
TATTATTTTTAATAAAAATTTTATTTTAATATTATTTATATTTTTTATTATATTTAATTTTAATAATTCCCAAGTGGTTTCAGATATTAAAAATATAAATATTAAAAAATTCTAATATATATCTTTTAAATTTATTTAAATCAGGGATATTAATAATTTTATTTTTTAAATTTTTTTATTTCTAAATTATTTCTATTATTAGTATTAATTATATTTAAAATTTTTATTTTATTTATTATTACTAAATCTGAGTAGCTTTGTAAGTATAAAATAATTAATATTTTATTTTTAATTTATTATATTAATTTTTTAATATATATTTTTAATATTATTATATTAATTTACTAATTTTTTTTAATTATTATATTTTTTATAAAATTATTATTTTTTATTAAATCTCCAGTCTCACAAACCACGCGGTAAAATAATAATAATTTATTATTATTATAATTTAAATATATTAAAAAATTATTTTAAAAGATACTAGAATATTTATAAATTTATATAATATTTATAATTTCTAACCTGAATCTTGTTAATAATCTTATAATTATAAATTATTAAATTTTTTTTAGACGCTGTTTATACTAAACTTGTAAAAACTAAGTTTATAAATTTTAATTATATATTTATTATATAACTAAAGATTATAAATTATTTTAATAAAAATAAATAATTTATAGCTATTAAAAAGAAGTTAAAATTATATTTATAATAAAAAATATTTTAGATTATTAATTATAAATATTATATAAAGTTACTACTATTTGTGACGGCGGCTCTGTGTAGGATCACGTGACCATGTTTGTTTCATTTGCTTTATTGTTATTTTCTTTAAGCAAGTGCCTATAATATTTCTTATTTTTCTTTTTTCCTTCTTATATTTAAAGTTCTCGAATAAGTTAGCACTAATATAATCTTATTTTACTATGTTGAATGGCTATCTTATAACTTTAAATATTATTCTTTTTTTTTTTCTTATTATTATACATGGCTAATTTTTACTAAATTATTAGTAGTTTTTATTCCATGTTCTTAATAATATTTAATAACTAAAAAATCCACTCAATTGATTAAATAAAATAAATAAAATAACTAGGAAAAGCTATCTAAACCTAGATTCTAAAAATAATTAATAATTTTCTATAATATTATCTAATAAACTAGATTGGAAAGATAAGTTTAATTAAATTAAATTTAATAACTAATATAAGAAAAATCTAAAATAAACTTTTAAAGTTCTTCTAAAGATTTTTAATAATTTAAAGATTAAAAGAAATAACTTCCTTGATGAATAAGACTAATAAAACTAAGAAATAATTATTTTTATTTAGAAATAAGATAATATCACTAAGAAAAAAATATTTTTATAATATAGATTATTTATCAAGTTTTAATTATTTTTTAAAGCGTTATTATTTTTAAATTTAAAAAAATAATAAAGATCCCTAACTTATTTTTATTTAATAATAGAAAAAATATCTTCTTTAAAAACTGGATGCTAGTTATATATTAGAAACTAGAAATTAATATAAATTAATTTATTATTTTAATAGTATATAAAGCTTATATTACCAGTTATTATAAAAATAATATAAAAAAATATTTAATATCTAGACTCTATCTAAGTATAACTAATTTTTATAATAATACTAATAATATGCTAGAATATTTAGAAATTATTTTTATTAATTTTTATAAAATCTATAATATTTATTACCAGTATTAGAACCTATAAATAAAAATTAAAAATAAATTTTATATTTTTATCTTTATTTTCTATTACCTCGCAGTGGAAGCTGGAATTAGTAAAGATTTTTAAAAAAAAGATTTATATAATAAATTATTTTTTAAACTTAAAAAATCTACTATATATAATTTTAACAATAAATATTATTTTTTTAATAATTATATGGAAGAGTGTGCAAATTTTATAAATTTAATTAATAATTTAATAAAAAATTATATTAAAAATTATATTATTATTACTAGTAATTATAATAAATCTTATAATTTTTATATCTTTTTTAGTACTCTAAATTCTGAGAATACTATTTCTAGAATTTTAATTTATACTTTAAATATAAAACTGGAGACCAGGAACACTTTAATAAGAAAAAAAAAATATTTTTATTATAAGAAGTCTAGCTATTAAAATAAAAAATATTTAAAAAAGAAGATTATACAGGTAAAGACTTTAGAAACTTTTATAAAAAAATTTAAATTAATAAAAAATAATATCTAGGAAAAATCTTTATCCTGGACAAGCTAGAAATTTAAATAAATATAATAAATTTATAAAATCTACTAGAAAATAATAATAATAATTTTATAATTATTATTTTATTTTTTAAAGATAATATTATTATTTTTATTTATATATTTATTAATTCCAGAGCTAATACCTACTTGGTAATAAATATTTAATTTATTATTAAAATAGCTTAATATTTTAAAATTCTAATATTATTTCTAAGAAAAGTAATTCTAGTCATAGATTTTAATAAAAAATAAATTATTAATTTAACACATGTAATTTAATTAAATCTTATAATTAATAATTATTAATTTTTAAATATTTTCTTTCTCATATTAGATCTAGGAAGGTATAATACTATTCTTAAAAAAATATAATTTAATAAATATAATATCTTATTAAATTACTAGAATCACTAACTAATCTAGCTAAATTAATTAATATTAAAAAATAAAATAAAAACTAGATTTCTTACAAGTATTTTTTAGATTATCCTAGAATAGTCTCTAGTAAATTATAAATATTAATAAAATATAATCTAGAGAGATCATAAAATATAATTAAAAAATTAATAATTAAAATTATTATAATTATTATTAATCTTTTTTTATACTAATTAAAACAGCCCGTGCGAGGTCTTAATTAAAATAAAATATAATTTAAATAAAAAAATTTACTAGTATTACCCTTCTCCTAGAATTTTAAAATTTAAATTAAAGCTTATTCTAATCAGACTTTTCTATAAAGAAATAACTCTTATTAAAATAACTGGCTTTTAATAATATTTAAAAAACTCAAAGATAGAGATCTTTATTACTTTATTTAATACTATCAAGAAAATTCTTGTAAAAAAATCAGAGATTTTACTTATAAATAAAAAAAATAAAATTAAAAAAATCTTTTCCAAGTAATACTATGATCTAATAAATATCTTTTTTAAAAAAAATCTAATATATTACTTCTATTCTAGCACTATAATTATAAAATTTAATTAGAAAATAAGAACTCTTTAAATATTATTTTTTTTTATAAAATAATAATAAAAAAATTACAGGCTTCCCGCGATTATATTATAAAAAATTTAATTAAAAAATTTATTATATTAAATTTTATATTTTTTATATTTTTTATTTTAATAACTTGAAAGCCTGGAGGAGGTCTTTATTTTTATATAAATTATTAAAAATTAAATACTTTAATTAAAAAAAATCTATATTTTTTATTTCTTATTAATAAAATAATAGACTACTTATATAATACTAGAGTCTTTATTAAATTTAATATATAATAAGACTTCTACCAGATCTAAATAAATCCTGTTTTAAAGAATCTCATTATCTTCAGAGCGTGATATAGCCTATTTAAATATTAAATTTTTTTATTTAAATTTATTAATAGACTTACTACCTTCTAATAATTTATTAATAAAATCTTAATAAAATATTTAGACAAGTTTATCACGGTCTATATTAATAATATATTAATTTATAATAATAATATAATAAAATATAAGTTATATATATAATTAATACTTGAGAAGTTACAAGCCATGGATTTATAAATTATAATTTATAAATATAAGTTTTATATTACAAAAATTAAGTTTTTTAAATTTATTATTACTATTAATAGTATCCGTGTAGACCCAATAAAGATTATAATTATTATTAAATAAGAAATTTTAATAATTATATAAAGAATTCAATCATTTCTAAGCTTTTATAACTTTTATTAAAGATTTATTAAAATTTATAATAGAATAGCATGACCCCTAATATGATTAATCTAGAAAGATATTATCTTTAATTAGAATTATATCTATACTAAAGTCTTTAAGATATTTAAAAAAATATTAATCTTAGCTTTTATTTTTATTTATTATAATCTTATATTTTCTACTCGTGTTAAAATAGATATTATTAATAAAATTATTACAGGAATACTCTCATAGCTAATAAATAAGATTTAATATTTAATAAACTATTATTTTAAGATTATATCTTTTATAAAATATAATTATAATATTTATAATAAAAAATTACTAGCAATCATTCGTGCCTTAAAAAAATAATAATTAAAATTAAAAAGATTTTAATATATAAATTATTTTAATATTCTAATTAATTACTAAATCTTAGAGTATTTTATAACTACTAAAAGATTAAATATCTATTAAATATAATAAATCAAGTTTTTTTTTTAATACTACTTTTTAATCTGATTTCATCCTGGGAAGTATAATATCCTAATAAATATATTAATTTATAAAAATAATAGTAAATAAACTCTAATATAATATTATAAATAAATCTTATTATCTTTAGAATATTTAGAAAATAAAATATATTTCTTTTTAATAGTCTTTAAATTATTAATAATCCTTACTTTCTTGGAGAAATATTTATAGATTATAAATTATTTTTTAATAATTAACTAGAATAATCTCTTCCTGGAGTCTTATAAAAAATAAATTTATTATAATAAAAATAAATATATTCTAGAAAATAAACTCCTACTCTTTAATAATTAATTAATAATCTTAGATAATAAAGATTTATATATTTAACTACTAGATAAAATCTATTATTAACTATTATTTACTTATCCAGGTTGAATAAAGATATTAGATTTTATAAAATATTAATATTATTAAAATATCTAGAATTAAGATATACACTATTATTTAAATAATTATTTAATCTATGAATAAAAGAATATAAAACAGGACCTACTTCTAAGATTCTTATAATTTTTATTTATTCTAGATTATCCAGACTAGTATTTATTAATAAACTTTTAAATATTTTTAAAAGACTATTATAGTTTTAACACTATGTTCATTATAATAAATTAATTAAATAAATAAGTTATCTTGATCCCATATATAAAATCTATATTTATATAAAGTATAGCCTGGCTATTCCTAGAATAAATATATCTATAATTAAGATTTTTAAATATAATTATATCAGATTAAGAGGGACAATTTATATCAGAATTCTAGAATAAATTATATTATATATTATAAGTAAAATTTAAGCTTTTAATAATATATTATTCTTAAATTAATAGATAAACTAAAATCATGAACTAATATATAGTATAAAGATTTATTTCTTTTATAAATTATTATTAAAATAACTAGTTAAAATTTTTATTATTAATTAATTTTACTTTTGCAGCCTTACCTCAGGAATTTATAAAATTATTATCTTTTATAATTAAATAAAAATATAAGTCTTATATTTTTTTTAATTAAATACTCTTTTAAATCCTTGTTATAAATACTATTAATTAATAGTAAACCTGAGCCTTGGCCTATTATATAAAATAGATATAGAAGCTAGTAAAGAAAAATATATAAATTATTTAATAAATTTAGATTTATATAACTAACTAACAATGTTAACCCATGAATTTTAATATTAGAGATAAAATTTATATAAATATTAGAAACTAATACTAGAGCTAATTATTTTAAAAATTATTAGAAAATTAATATAGCCCGGTGACTATTATTAAAAAAATTAATTATATATTCTGAGTTTAATTATTTAATAATATTAAAATCTATTCTATTTTTTATTTTAATAAACTCCGCCTTCGTGGTACTTTAGAGCTGTTATCTAAGTAAATCTTAGATTAGATTTTCTTAATTAAGATTAATAATTATATTAAATAAGAAGTAGAATAGATCTTAAAAAATTATTTATAAATAAAAACTCTACAATATTATATTAAATAGATTAATTCTAATAAAAATAATTATACATGGTACCTTACTAGTAATTTTAAAAATATATCTTTTTATTTATATAATTTTTATATTTACTATCTAAGCTACTCTAGACTGCCTAAACAACTTCTTATATAGATTATTACGGTAAAGAATAATAAATTCACTGTAGATTATAAAAATAATAATATTTCTCTGATTAGGGGCAGTCAGGCTTAAATAAAAGAGTAATATAATAATAACTTTATATAGAATCACGTGACTATATTTATTTTATTTACTTTATTATTATTTTCTTTAAGTAAGCGCCTATAATATTTCTTATTTTTCTTTTTTTTTTCTTACGCTTAAAGTTCTCGAATAAGTTAGCACCAATACAACCTCATTTTGCTGTGTTGAACGGCCATCTCACTATTTAAATAAATTTAAAAAATTAAAAATAATAGAATATACAAAGCATGTTTAGTAGTTAAAGAATTTAAATAATATATTAATAAAAATTATTAGATTTATAAGATTTATTTAATAATTATTAAATTAATAAGTTTTAAACTCTTTATTATTCTTATTATTAAATTTAAATAATTTTTATATTATATTAATATTATTACTATATTTCTTCATGCAGAATTATATGAAGTAATATTTATTTATTTATTTTAAAAAAACCAACAAGTATAATTTATTATAAAAAGTTTTATATAATTTAAAATAATTTTTATAAAAATAATATATTATATTTTATAATTTTCTAGTTATTAAAGACTATACTAGAATTTATATAAATCATTTAATTTTTATTAGAAAGTATATTTTTATTTTTATTTATATTAATAATATTTTAATTTTAGCGCTAGAGGCTATCACTATTAAATAAATTAAAAAAGATTTTATTATTATATTTAAAATTATTAATAATAGTCTAGTAAAGTATTATCTTAGTATTAATATTATTTATCTTACTAAAAATACTATATTAAATAAATACTTAAATATTTTAATTTAAATATTATTAAATTATTCTTAATACTTTATAATACTAAGATTATATTTATAATCTATAATTTAGAAGATAAGATATCTCTTAATAAGATTAAAATTTATTAAATATATATTAGTTATTTAATTTAAATAATTATAATAATATATTTTAATATTATTTTTATTATATATAAATTAATTTATTATTTTACTAATTCTTTTAAGAAATATTTTATTATTATTTTATATATTTTCTGTGACAGTGGCTCTGTTTGAAAAAGGCTAAACCCAGTCAGCTATTTAGAACTAGAATATTATATATTCTAGCCTGTCTGGTTTTAAGATTATACTAGAAGAAGCTAATAAAATAAAAAATCTTTAAAAAAACTTTCCATGAGAAATATAAAAAAATAATTATAAAATAATTGTGATGGTGGCTCTGTCTAGGATCACGTGACTATGTTTGTTTTGTTTGTTTTATTATTGTTTTCTTCAAGCGAGTGCTTATAATACTTCTTGTTTTTCTTTTTTTTTCTTATGCTTAAAGTCCTCGAGTAGTTAGTATTAATATAATCTTATTTTATTATATTAAATAACTATTTTATAACTTTAAACATGTTTTTTTTATTCTTTTTATTACTATATATGATTAATTTTTATTAAGTTATCAGTAGTTCTTACTTATATTTTTAATAATATTTAATAATTAAAAATCTACCTGACTAATTAAATAAAATAAATAAAATAACTAGAGAAAGCTACTTAAATCTAGATTTTAAAAATAATTAATAATTTTCTATAATACTACCTGATGAACTAGACTAGAAAAATAAGTTTAATTAGATTAAATTTAATAACTAATATAAAAAGAATCTAAAATAAACTTTTAAAGTTTTTTTAAAAATTTTTAATAATTTAAAGATTAAAAGAAATAATCTTTTTGATAAGTAAGATTAATAAAATTAAAAAATAATTATTCTTACTTAAAAATAAAATAATATTATTAAAAAGTAAAACATCTTCACAGTATAAATTATTTATTAGATTTTAATTATTTCTTGAAGTACTACTATTTCTAAATCTAAAAAAATAATAAAGATTTCTAACCTACTTCTATTTAATAATAAAAAGAATATTTTTTTTGAAGATTAAATGCTAATTATATATTAAAAACTAGAAATTAATATTAATTAATTTATTATTTTAATAGTATGTAAGACTTATATTACTAGTTATTATAAAAATAATATAAAAAGATACTTAATATCTAAACTTTGTTTAAATATAATTAATTTTTATAATAATACTAATAATATACTAGAATATTTAAAAATTATTTTTATTAATTTTTATAAAATTTATAACACTTATTATTAGTACTAAGATTTATAAATAAAAATTAAAAATAAGTTTTATATTTTTATTTCTATTTTCTATTATCTCGCCATGGAAGCTGGAATTAATAAAAATTTTTAAAAAGAAAATTTATATAATAAATTATTTTTTAAATTAAAAAAATCTATTATATATAGTTTTAATAATAAATATTGTTTCTTTGATAATTATATAAAAAAATACGCGAACTTTATAGACTTAATTAATAATTTAATAAAAAATTATATTAAAAGTAATATTACTACTACTAGTAATTATAATAAATTTTATAATTTTTATATTTTTTTTAGTATTCTAAATCCTGAGAATATTATTTTTAAAATTTTAATTTATACTTCAATTATAGAGTTAAAGACTAGAAATATTTTAATAAAAAAAAATATTTTTATTATAAGAAGCTCAACTATAGAAATAAAGAATATTTTAAAAAAAAGATTATATAAAAAAAATTCTAGAAATTTTTATAAAAAAATTTAAATTAATAAAAGATAATATTTAAAAAAAGTCTCCGTCCTAAATAAATTAAAAATTTAAATAAATATAATAAATTTATAAGATCTACTGAAAAATAATAATGATAATTTTATAATTATTATTTTATTTTTTAAAAATAATATTATTATTCCTACTTGTACGCTTGCTAATTTTAGAATTAATATTTATTTAATAATAAATACTTAATTTATTATTAAAATAATCTAATATTTTAAGATTCTAATTTTATTTTTAAGAAAAGTAATTTTAATTATAGATTTTAATAAAAAATAGATTACTAATTTAATATATATAATTTAATTAAATCTTATAATTAATAATTATTAATTTTTAAATATTTTCTTTTTTATACTAGACCTGGGAAGATATAATATTATTTTTAAAAAAATATAATTTACTAAATATAATATTTTATTAAATTATTAAAATTATTAATTAATTTAACTAAGTTAATTAATACTAGAAAATAAGATAAAAACTAGACTTTTTATAAGTATTTTTTAAACTATTCTAGAATAGTTTCTAATAAATTATAAGTATTAATAAAATATAATTTAAAAAAATTATAAAATATAATTAGAAGATAAATAATTAAAGATTTTATAATTATTATTAATTTTTTTTATATTAATTAAAATAGCCCATGCGAGGCTCTAGTAAAAATAAAATATAATTTAAATAAAAAAATTTATTAATATTATCTTTTTTTAAAATTCTGAAATCTAAACTAAAGTTTATTTTAACTAGATTTTTTTATAAAGAAATAATTTTTATTAGAATAATTAACTTCTAATAATATTTAAGAAATTTAAAGATAAAGATCTTTATTACTTTACTTAATACTATCAAGAAGATTTTTATAAAAAAATTAGAGATTTTATATATAAATAAAAAAAATAATATTAAAAAAATTTTTTCTAAGTAATATTATAATCTAATAAATATTTTTTTAAAAAAAAATTTAATATACTATCTCTATCCCGGCACTACAATTATAAAATTTAATTAAAAAATAAGAATTCTTTAAATATTATTTTTTTTATAAAATAATAATAAAAAAACTACAAGCCTCCCGTGATTATATTATAAAAAATTTAATTAAAAGATTTATTATATTAAATTTTATATTTTTTATATTTTTTATTCTAATAACTTGAAAGCCTGGAGGAGGTCTTTATTTTTATATAAATTATTAAAAATTAAATATTTTAATTAAAAAGAACTTATATTTTTTATTTTTTATTAATAAAATAATAAATTACTTATATAATACTAGAATCTTTATTAAATTTAATATATAATAAGAGTTTTACCAGATTTAAATAAATCTTATTTTAAAAAATCTTATAATCTTTAAAGCGCGACACGAGTTATTTAATATTTAATAAATTATTACTTTAAGATTATATCTTTTATAAAATATAATTATAATATTTATAATAAAAAACTACTAGTAATTATTTATATCTTAAAAAAATAATAACTAGAGCTAGAAGAATTCTAATATATAAATTATTTTAATATTCTAATTAACTATTAAGTCTTAAAATATTTTATAATTATTAAAAAATTAAATACCCGCTAAATATAATAGATTAAATTTTTTTTAATATTATTTTTTAATCTAATTCTATTCTAGAAAATATAATATTTTAATAAATATATTAACTTATAAAAATAATAATAAATAAATTCTGATATAATATTATAAGTAAATCTTATTATTTTTAAAATATTTAAAAAATAGAATATATTTTTTTCTAATAATTCTTAAATTATAAATAATTCTTATTTTTATAAAGAAACACTTGCAGGTTATAAATTATTTTTTAATAATTAATTAAAATTATTTTTTTTAAAGTCTTACCAGGAACAAGCCTGTTATAATAAAAAAAATATATTTTAAAAAATAAATTTTTATTTTTTAATAATTAATTAATAATTTTAAATAATAAGAATTTATATATTTAATTACTAGATAAAATCTATTACTAATTATTATTTACTTATTTAGGCTAAATAAAGATACTAGATCTTATAAAATACTAATACTATTAGAATATTTAAAATTAAAATATATATTATTATCTAGATAACTATTTAATCTATAAATAAAAAAATATAAAATAAAATTTTTCTCTAAGATTTTTATAATTTTTATTAATTCTAGACTATCTAGAATAATATTTATTAATAGATTTTAAAATATTTCTAAAGAATTATCATAGTTTTAATACTATGTTTATTATAATAAACTAATTAAGTAAGTAAATTATCTTGATTTTCTATATAAAATTTATATTTATATCAAATATAATCTAGTTGTTCCTGGAATAAATATATTTTTAATTAAAATTTTTAAATATAATTATATCAGATTAAAAGAAATAATTTATATCAGAATTCTAGAATAAGTTATATTATATATTATAAATAAAATTTAAATTTTTAATAATATATTATTTTTAAATTAATAAATAAATTAAAATTATAAATTAGTACATAATACAAAAACTTATTCTTTTTATAAATTATTATTAGAATAATTAATTAGAATTTTTAATATTAATTAATTTTATTTTTACAATCTTACTTTAGGAATTTATAAAATTATTATTTTTTATAATTAAATAAAAATATAAATCTTATATTTTTTTAATTAAATACCTCCCCAGATCTTTATTATAAATATTATTAATTAATAGCAGGCCCGAGCTCTGGTCCGTTATATAAAATAAATATAAAAATTAGTAAAAAAAATATATAGATTATTTAATAAATTTAAATTTATATAATTAACTGACAGTATTAATCCGTGAATTTTAATATTAGAAATAAGATTTATATAAATATTAGAAATTAGTACTAGAAATAATTATTCTAAAAATTATTAAAAAATTAGTATAGTCTAGTAATTATTATTAAAAAAATTAATTATATATTTTAAATTTAATTATCTAATAGTATAAAGATTTATTTTATTTTTTATTTTAATAAATTTTATTTTTATAATATCCTAGAGTTATTATCTGGATAAATCTTAAATTAAGTTTTCTTGATTAAGATTAATAACCATACTAAGTAGGAAGTAGAATAAATCTTAAAAAATTATTTATAAACAGAAATTCTATAATACTATATTAAATAAATAGATTTTAATAAAAATAACTATAAATAGTATCTTACTAGAAATCTTAAGAATATATTTTTTTATTTATATGATTTTTATACTTATTATCTAGATTATTCTAGACTATTTAGATAACTTCCCGTATAGATTGTAATTGTAAAAAATAATAAATTTATTATAAATTATAATAATAATAATATTCTCCTGACTAAGAGCAGTCAGGCCTAAATAAGAAGATAATATAATAATAACTTTATCTAGAATCATGTGATTATATTTATTTTATTTATTTTATTATTATTTTCTTCAAGTAAGTATTTATAATATTTCTTATTTTCTTTTTTTTTTCTTACGCTTAAAGTCCTCGAGTAGTTAGCACCAATATAACCTCATTTTGCGGTGTTGAACGGCCATCTCAATAATTAAAAAAAAATAAATAACTAGATCTTATTTATACTAGATAATCTTTTTTTTTAATAAATTAATTTTTTTAAACTAGATTTTATATTTAATTTATTATAGTTTTTTAATTTTTTATAATTTTAATTTATTTTTCTTTTTCACTATAACATTAGAATAAAGATAATAATTAAAAATAATAAAAAATTAATAATTAATATATTAAATAACCACAGGGACCTATTTTAAAATAAATTTATTAATTAATTAATAAAATAAATCTAAAAATTATTAATATAAAATATAAAAATATAATATATTATTACATAACAGGATAATATAATTAATAATAAAATTAAAACTAATTTTAAATATATTAAAAAATTTATTAATAATTAGATTTTATTTTTTTTAAATATTTTTATTAATATTTTATATATCTTATCTAATCTTTTTTAAAAAATTTAAAAATATAAAAAAGTTTAAACTTCTTACTCTTATATTTTTTAATAGAAAAAATAAAAATAAGTTTTTAAAATAATTTAATAGTATCCAAGCAAAAATCAAGATTAATTAAAAATTTATTAATAATTTAAATAATTAAATTTAATATATTTTTTTATTTTTTAATAAAAAAATTAAAATAAAGATTAATCCATGGATTAATATTATATATAAAATTATAAAATTTATAATTAATATTATTATTAATTATTTTAAATTTATCTATAAGGACCCCACCTAAAAAAAATAATTAATAAATTATTTATTTTTAAAAAAAAAATTTATATAATTAATAATTTTATTATAGAGATTAATAACTTACTAATTAAGATTAGAGATTATAATTAGAATAATTTTAATAAAAAAAATTTATTATATTAGATTTTTAATAATAATATCTGCTGATAAATAATAAATATAAAATAAAAACTAGATTTTAAAAACTTCTACTACTAAATAAAATTAGTAATAAATAAATTAATAAAAATAAATAAATTTTTAAAAAATTAATTAGAGCGTGCTAGTACCTAAATTAAAAATATAATTAAAAAATAAATTTTTAATAATAATATTATAAATTAAAAACTTTTAATAGTAAATACTAGATTTATTTAATAAATTAAATAAATATTAAAAAAAGAAATAATAAAATACTAAAAATTTAGATTTTATTTATATTATAAATTCTTTAAATATTATATTATTAATTATTTTAATTTATTTATATAGTATTTTTAAGCATCCTAAAAGACTATTAAAAAAATATTTTAAATTATATTAAAAAATAATCTTATAAAAAATATTATTTAGATTTAAAAAATTTTATAATTTTAAATAATTTTAATTATTTAAATTTTAAAAAATATTTAATTTTTTTAAATTATTATCTAGAAGAGCACACACTAGTTAATATTAATTATAAAAAATTTAAAAAAAAAATTCAAGATTTTAAAAATTATTAAATTTTTTTTATACTAGAATTAATTAATAAAATCTATTATATAAAACTTTTATAGATACTAGCTATTCTCCGTATAAAATAATTAATAAAAAATTTATAATTAAATATATATTAAAATATATATTAATTAAGCCCTGAAATATTAAAAGATTTAAAAAAGAATTGATTTATATAACTAAATTAATTATAATATTTTTAAATATTAGTAGAAATTTATAAAAAAATATATATTTTTATATTTTATTATAAATTTATAAATATAATATCATATTAAAATTATTATAAATAAAATATTAAAATATAATAATCTAGATTAAAAACTTTATGCTAGATATCTAGAATATAAGAATAAAAGTATATTATAAATAAAAATAAAATTATAATTTTTTTTTAATTTATTTTAACTAACATGTGGTGTACCTGGAAGAATTAAAAAAAAATTAATAAAATTTTTTTATTAGTTTTATTAATATTAATAAAATATTTTATAAATTTAATTAGCTAAAAAATCCCGTGGATATAAAAAAAATTATTTAAATATTATTAAAATTATTTAAATATTTTTAATAAAATAATAATAAATATTTTATTTTTATACTACCCAGGAATAGATTATATTATTAATTTTATAAAAAATATAAAAAATAAAAAATAAAAAATATTCTAAAAACTTTTATATTAAATAAATTATTTAAAATTTTTAATATTATAAAAGACCCTGATTAACCTATTAGGAAAAGATTTTATTTAAATAAATAATTTTTTAAAAATTCTTTTTATTTTATTTATTTTAAAATTTAATAAAAATTTATAATTTTATATAAACTACTAGATTCTTAATTAAATAATAATAAAAAATCATTATTTTTTATTATTAATTTAAAAATTTTTTAGTATATCTTCTGGGCTTGTTTTTTTATTAAATTTAATATAATTTAAATTTTCCACTATATTTAAATTAAAGAAAAAAATAAATAAAAAATAATATTTTAAACTTATTTTAGATTTTTTAAATAATTAATTATTTTTTTTAGATTTATTAACTATTCTAGTATTTTCTAATAGTATATTAATTAAATATTATAAGAGTTTTTAGATAAATTTTATTTTATTTATATTAATAATATTTTTATTTTTATAAATAGAAGCTTGTTATAATATTATTTCTAGATCTAGAAGATTCTAGAATAATTATATAAAATAAAATTATAAATAAATATTAAAAAATATAAATTTAAAATAATTTTTACTAAATATTTTAGATTCATTATTAAAATAAGAAAAAAGATTAGAATAGATTTTATTAAAATCTAGATTTTATAGAATTAGAAAGCCCTGAAGAATATTTAAAAAATTAAAATTTTTTTAAAATTTATTAATTTTTATCAGTAATTTTTTAAAAATTAAAAAATTTATTTAAAATCTTTAATTAAATTTATATAAAAAAATATAAAGTTTAAATAGATTTTAAAGATTTAGAAAATTTTTAAAAATTTTAAAAAAAATTTTATTTATATTTTAATTTTGGCACACTAGGATTTTAAATAAAAAATATTAATTAAAATTAATTTTTTAATTAGTATATCAAAAAAATATTATTTTAATAAAATAATTAAAATATTTTATATTTTATAACTTATTTTTTTTAAAAAAATCTTTCTATTAAATATAATTATTAAATCTATAATAAAAAGCTGTTTACTATTATTTAAATATTATAAAAATAAAAATTTAAATTAATTATTCTTCCCTATTTCAAGATTTTTAGTGATTATTAGAATCTTAAATATTTTATAATTTAATATTAATTTATTAAATAATAGATATATTAAATATTTTTTTTAAATTATTTTAATTTTTTTATTAATTATTACCCGAGAAGAATAAATACTAGATTAAATATTTTATTAAAAAAATTTTAAAATATATTAAATAAAAAGAATGAGTATATTACTAACTAAAAAATCTAATTCTTTAATTTTATTTAAAAAAACTTATTCAAGGAATATATCTACTTAATATTTATAAAAAAAATTTTTAAAAAATTAATTTTAAATAAGTTCTAAATCTAAATAAAAAATATTAATAAAGATTTTAAAAAGTACTAGAAAGTTATAATAAAAAATAAATTTAAATTTTTAAAAAAATTAAAACTTAAAATCTCTATTATTAAATAGTAATTAAATTTAAATAAGTATTTATTATTCTAGAAATAAGTTTAGATTTTTAATTTTAAATTTTTATAAATCTAGATTATCTAGAAAGCTTATAATAATATAATTATTAAATATCTAAAAAAAAATTAAATATATAAGATTATTATTTATTATTATTATTAGTTTAATATAAGTAATAATATTTATTAATTTTATTATAATTATAATAATTACCAGACTAACTAGATCTAGTAAAATTATAAATAAAATTTTTTAAAATTATTATTAATTTCTAATTATTTATAATAAGATATTATTATTAATTTTTTAATAGATCTTCTAGAGTCTAAGGATTATAAAAATATTATAATTATTATTAACTAATTAATAAAAAAGATTATTATTAAAGTAGTATTAAGTATAGAAATAAAAAATTTTATAATAATATTTATTTAGATATTTTATAATTATTATAAAATATTATAATTTATAATTTTTAACCAAGGATCATAATTCATGAATAAATTATAAAAAATCTTATATAATATTCTAGATATTAAAAAATATTTTTTTATTATTTATTATTTTAAAACAGATAGTGCCACTAAATAAAGAATTATAATAATTAAAATTTTTTTAAAATAATTTATTAACTAGTAATAAAATAATTAAAAAAAAATATTATTATTAATATAATTAATTTTAAATAACTAAGATTTAATATTAATTAAAATAATTTTTTTTAATATAAGTTTTATATAAAGCTTCTTAATCTAGATATTAAAATTAATTTTCTAGAAAACTACCAAGTAAAGAATTTATAAAAATAAATTAAAATAATTTTTAAAAAATTTTAAAAAATTTAAAATATTATTAATTTAATAATAATCTCAGTCCAAGAAGTTTAAGAAAAATATATTAATTATTATTAAAATTTTATTTTTTATTATTAATTATAAAATAAAATTTAATTTAATCTAAAAAATATATCTACTAGTTAATTAAATAAGAAACTAGATTAATAAAATATTAAATTTATTATATTTAAAATTATAAATATTTATATTTATAAATTAAATATATTTAAAAAAATCTATCTAGTTTTTTATATAAATTTATTTTATTTAGCTACTATTAATTTTTTACTATTTTAAAAACTAATAGACTAGTAGCTAAATATAATTATTATAAATAATAATATTAAAAAATATACTATTAAAAAAATTATTAATAAAAAAAATATTTCTAAAGAAAAGTATTATTATAAAAAAATATTTTTAATTAAATAAATAAAATTTAATATTTTAACATGGGAATCTATATAATATTTTTATAATATAAAGATTTATAAAGAATAAAGAATAATTTATTTTTATAATTTTTTTCATTTTTTTTAGAATTTTATTACATGATTCCGCCTATAATTATATTATTTAAAAAAAGAAAATAATTAAAAAAATTAAATCTAATTAATTATTTAAAACTAGAATATTATATATTTTAATTTATTTAGTTTTAAGATTACACTAGAAAGAGTTAATAAAATAAAAAATTTTTAAAAAGATTCTCTATAAGAAATATAAAAGAATAATTATAAGATAATTAAAAAAAATAAATAACTAGATCTTACCTATACTAGATAGTCTTTTTTTTTTAGTAAATTAATTTTTTTTGAACCAGGCTTTATATCTGACTTATTACAGCTTCTTAGCCCTTCACACTGTTTA
Organism: Aspergillus sclerotiicarbonarius CBS 121057; assembly: GCA_003184635.1. Lineage (NCBI taxonomy): Eukaryota > Fungi > Ascomycota > Eurotiomycetes > Eurotiales > Aspergillaceae > Aspergillus > Aspergillus sclerotiicarbonarius. The sequence continues at coordinate 175,653 of KZ826344.1, read as the reverse complement.
GGATCATGTGACCATGTTTATTTTATTTATTTTATTATTATTTTTTTAAGTGAGCGTCCACAACACTTCTTATTTTTTTATATTTAAAATTCTAGAGTAATTAGCACTAATATAATCTTATTTTATTATATTAAATAATTATTTTATAATTTTAAGTATTATTCTTTATTTTTTTTCTACTACTATATATAGTTAGTTTTTATTAAATTGTTAGTAGTCTCCATCCCGCGTTTTTAGTAATATTTAATAACTAAAAAATCTATCTAATTGATTAAATAAATAAAATAGCTAGAGAAAGTAGCCAGATTTTTAATTTTAAAAATAATTAATAATTTTCTATAATACTACCTGATGAACTAGATTAAAAAAATAGATTTAATTAAATTAAATTTAATATCTGATATAAGAGAGACCTAAAATAGATTTTTAAAATTTTTTAAAAATTTTTAATAATCTAGAAACTGAAAAAGATAATTTTTTTAATAAATAAAATTAATAAAATTAAGCGATAACTACTCTTACTTAAAAATAAGATAATATTATTAAAGAATAAAATATTTTTATAGTATAGATTATTTGTTAAACTTTAATTACTTTTTAAAGTATAATTATTTTTAAATTTAAAAAAATAATAAAGATTCTTAATTTATTTTTATTTAATAATAGAAAAAATGTGACGGCGGCTCTGTCTAAGATCACGTGATAATGTTTGTTTTATTTACTTTACTATCGTTTTCTTCAAGCAAGTACTTATAATACTTCTTATTTTTCTTTTTTTTTTCTTATATTTAAAATTCTCAAATAGTTAGCACTAATATAACCTTATTTTACTATATTAAACAGTTATTTTATAACTTTAAATATTATTTTTTTTTATTATTATACACGGCTAATTTTTACCAAGCTATTAATAGTTCCTATCTCATATTCTTAATAATACTTAATAACTAAAAAACCCACTTAACCAACTAAATAAAATAAATAAAATAGCTAGAAAGAGTTATCTAAACTTAAGTCTTAAAAATAATTAATAACTCTTAGTAATATTACCTGATAAACTAGATTAAAAAAATAAGTTTAATTAAACTGAATTTAATAATTAATATAAGAAAAATTTAAAATAAACTTTTAAAATTCTTCTAAAAATTTTTAATAACCTGGAAACTAAAAGAGATAATCTTTTTAATAAATAAGATTAATAAAACTAAGAAATAACTACTCTTACTTAAAAATAAAATAATATTATTAAAAAATAAAACATCTTTGCGGTATAGATTATTTATTAAATTTTAATTATTTTTCAAGATACTATTACTTTTAAATCTAAAAAGATAATAAAGATACTTGACCTATTTTTATTTAGTGATAAAAAGAATATTTTTTTTTAAAAACTGGATACTAGTTATACACTAAAAACTAAAGATTAATATAAATTAATTTATTATTTTAATAATATATAAAGCTTATATTACTAGCTATTATAAAAGTAATATAAAAAGATATTTAACTTTTAGACTTTATTTAAACATAACTAATTTTTATAATAACGCTAATAACATGTTAAAATATTTAAAAATTATTTTTATTAATTTTTATAAAATTTATAACATTTATCACCAGTACTGGGACCTAGAAATAAAAATTAAGAATAAGTTTTATACTTTTATCTCTGTTTTCTATTATCTTACTGTGGAAGTTAGAATTAGTAAAAATTTTTAAAAAAAAATTTATATAATAAATTACTTTCTAAATTTAAAAAATCTATTATACATAGTTTTAACAATAAATATTATTTCTTTGATAATTATATAAAAAAATATACTAACTTTATAGACTTGATTAATAATTTAATAAAAAATCATGTTAAAAATAATATTATTATTACTAGTAATTATAGTAAATCTTATAATTCTTATACTTTTTTTAGTATTTTAAACTCTAAAAACACTATTTCTAGAACTTTAATTTAAGCTTTAAGTATGGAGCTAGAGACTAGAAATATTTTAATAAAAAAAATACTTCTACTACAAGAAGTCTAACTATTAAAATAAAGAATATTTTAAAAAAAAACTATATAAATAAAAACTTTAGAAACTTTTATAGAGAAATCTAAATCAGTAAAAAATAATATTTAAAAAAAATCTTTATTCTAGATGAACTAGAAGCTCAAGTAAGTATAATAAATTTATAAGATTTATTAAAAAATAATAATAATAATTTTATAATTATTACTTTATTTTTTAAAAATAGTATTACTATTTCTACTTATATATTTATTAATTTTAGAGTAAATATTTACTTGGTAATAAATATTTAATTTATTATTAAAATAATCTAATATTTTAAAATTCTAATATTATTTTTAAGAAAAGTAATTTTAATTATAAACTTTAATAAAAAATAGACTACTGATTTAACATATATAATCTAGTTAAATCTTATAATTAATAATTATTAATTTTTAAATATTCTCTTTTTTATACTAGACCTGGAAAGATATAATACTATTCTTAAAAAAATATAATTTACTAAATATAATATTTTATTAGATTACTAGAATTACTGACTAATCTAGTTAAACTAGTTAATATTAAAAAATAAAATAAAAATTAGATTTTTTATAAATATTTTTTAAACTATTCTAAAACAGTTCCTGGTGGATTATAAGTATCAATAAAATATAATTTAAAAAAATTATAAAATATAATTAAAAAATTAATAATTAAAACTATTATATCTATTATTAATTTTCTTTTATATTAATTAAAGCAGTCTGTGTGAGGCTCTAGTAAAAATAAAATATAATTTAAATAAAAAAACTTATTAATATTATTTTTTTCCTAGAAATCTAAAGCCTGAATTAAAACTTATCTTAATTAGACTTTTTTATAGAGAAATAACTCTTATTAAAATAGCCAGCTTCTAATAATATCTAAAAAATTTAAAAATAAAGATTTTTGTTATTTTACTTAATATTATTAAAAAAGCTTTTATTAAGAAATTAAAAAATCTACATATAAATAAGAAAAATAAAATTAGAAAGATTTTTTTTAAATAATATTATAATCTAATAAATATTTTTTTTAAGAAAAAATTAGATATATTATTTTTATCCTAATACTACAATTATAAGATTTAATTAAAAAATAAGAATTTTCTAGACATGGTTTCTCTTTATAAAATAATAGTAAAAAAATTACAAGCCTCCCGTGATTATATTATAAAGAACCTAGCTAAAAGATTTATTATATTAAGTTTTATACTTTTTATATTTCTTATTTTAATAGTCTGAAAGCCTGGAGAGAGTCTCTATTTTTATATAAATTATTAAAAATTAAATATTTTAATTAAAAAAAATCTATATCCCTTGCTTCTTATTAATAAAATAATAAATTATCTATATAATACTAGAATCTTTATTAAACTTGATATATAATAAAGCTTCTACTAGATTTAAATAAATCTTATTTTAAAAAATCTTATAATCTTCAAGGCATGATACAGACTATTTAAATATTAAATCCTTTTATTTAAATTTATTAATAGATCCGCTACCTTCCAATAATTTATTAATAAAATCTTGATAAAGTATTTGGACAAGTTTATTATAATTTATATTAATAATATATTAATTTATAATAATAATATAATAGAATATAAACTACATATATATTTAATATTTAAAAAATTATAAATTATAAATTTACAAACTGCTATTTATAAGTATAAGTTTTATATTATAAAAACTAAGTTTTTTAAATTTATTATTACTATTAATAATATTTATATGGACCTAATAAAGATTATAATTATTATTAAATAAAAAATCCTAATAATTATATAAAAAATTTAATCATTTCTAGACTTTTGTAACTTTTACTAAAAATTTATTAAAATTTATAATAAAATAATATAATCTCTAACATGACTAATCTAAAAAAATATTATTTTTAATTAGAATTATATTTATACCAAAGTTTTTAAAATACTTAAAGAGATGTTAATCTCAGTTTTTATTTTTATTTATTATAATCCTATACTTTCTATTTATATTAAAATAGATGCTGCTAATAAAATTATTATAAAAATATTTTTATAACTAGTAAATAGGACTTAGTATCTAATAAATTATTATTTTAAAACTATATTTTTTATAAAATATAATTATAATATTTATAATAAAAAACTACTAGCAATTGTTCATGTCTTAAAAAAATAATAATTAAAGCTAAAAAAATTCTAATATATAAATTATTTTAATATTCTAACTAACTATTAAGTCTTAGAATACTTTATAATTATTAAGAAATTAAATATTTACTAAATATAATAGACTGAGTTCCTTTTTTAATATTATTTTTTAATCTAATTCTATCCTGGAAAGTATAATACCTTAATAAATATATTAATTTATAAAAATAGTAGTAAATAAATCCTAATATAATATTATAAGTAAATCCTATTATTCTTAAAATATTTAAAAAATAAAATATATCTTTTTTTAATAATTTTTAAATTATAGATAATCCTCACTTCCGTGAAGAAATATTTATAAATTATAAATTATTTTTTAATAATTAATTAAAACTATCTCTTCCTAGAGTTTTATTAAAAATAAATCTATTATAATAAAGAAAAATATATTCTAGAAAATAAACTACTACTTTTTAATAATTAATTAATAATTTTAAATAATAAAAGTTTATATATTTAATTACTAGATAAAATTTATTATTAACTATCATTCACTTATCTAGGCTGAATAAAGATATTAAATTTTATAAAATATTAATATTACTAGAACACCTAGAATCAGGATATATATTATTATTTAAATAATTATTTAATTTACAAATAAAAAAATATAAGATAGAATTTTTTTTTAAAATTTTTACAACTTCTACTAATCCCAGACTATCTAGAATAATATTTATTAATAAATTTTAGAATATTCCCAAAGGACTACTATAATTTTAATACTATATTTATTATAATAAACTAACTAAGTAAGTGGGTTATTTTAATTCTATATATAAAATCTATATTTATATAAAGCATGGCCTGGCTGTTTCTAGAATAAATATATTTTTAATTAAAATCTCTAGATATAATTATATCAGACTAAAAAAAATAATTTATATCAGAATTCTAGAATAAGTTATATTATATATTATAAATAAAATTTAAACTTTTAATAATATATTATTTTTAAATTAATAAATAAATTAAAATTATAAACCAGTACACAGTATAAAAACTTATTTTTTTTATAAATTATTATTAAGATAACTAATCAGAATTTTTATTATTAATTAATCTTATTTTTATAATCTTACTCTAGAAATCTACAGGATTATTATTTTTTATAATTAAATAAAAATATAAATTTTATATTTTTTTAATTAAATATCTTCTTAAATCCCTATTATAAATATTATTAATTAATAACAGGCCCGAATCTTGGCCTATTATATAAAATAAATATAAGAGCTAGTAAAAAAAAATATATAAATTATTTAATAAATTCAGACCTATGTAGCTAATTAATAGCGTTAATCTATAAATTTTAATATTAGAAATAAAATTTATATAGATACTAGAAACTAGTATTAGAAGTAATTATTTTAAAAATTATTAAAAAATTAATATAGATTAATAATTATTACTAAGAAAATTAATTATATATTTTAAATTTAATTATCTAATAATATAAAGATCTATTCTGTTTTTTATTCTAATAAACTTTATCTTTATAATACTTTAGAGCTGTTACCTAGATAGATCTTAGACTAGACTTTTTTAATTAAAATTAATAATTATACTAAATAGAAAATGGAACAGATCTTAAAAAGTTATTTATAAATAAGAACTTTATAATATTATATTAAATAGATAGACTCTAATAAAAATAACCGTGAGTAATATTTTACTAATAATTTTAAAAATATATTTTTTTATTTATATAATTTTTATACTTGTTATCTAGACTATTTTAAATTATTTAAATAACTTCCTGTATGGATCACAGCTACAGAGAATAATAAATTTATTATAAATTATAATAATAACAATATTCCCCTGACTGAGGACAGTCAGATCTAAATAAAAAAGTAATATAATAGTAACTTTATCTAAGATTACGTGATAATATTTATTTTATTTATTTTATTATTATTTTCTTCAAGTAAGCGCCTATAATACTTCTTATTTTTCTTTTTTTCTTCTTATGCTTAAAGTTCTCGAATAGTTAGCACCAATATAACCTCATTTTGCTGTGTTGAACGGCCATCTCAAAAAATATTTTTTTTAAAAATTAAATATTAGTTATATATTAAAAACTAAAAGTTAATACTAATTAGTTTATTATTTTAGTAGTATATAAAGTTTATATTATTAATTATTATAAAAATAATATAAAAAAGTATTTAATATTTAAATTTTATTTAAATATAATTAATCTTTATAATAATATTAATAATATACTAGAATATCTAGAAATTATTTTTATTAATTTTTATAAGATCTGTAACGCCCGCCACTAGTATTAAAATTTATAAATAAAAATTAAAAATAAGTTTTATATTTTTATTTTTATTTTTTATTATCTTATAGTAAAAATTAAAATTAGTAAAATTTTTTAAAAAAAACTTTATATAATAAATTATTTTTTAAATTAAAAAAATCTATTATATATAGTTTTAATAATAAGTATTATTTTTTTAATAATTATATAAAAAAATATATAAACTTTATAGATTTAATTAATAATCTAATAAAAAATTATATTAGAAGTAATATTATTATTATTAATAATTATAATAAATCTTATAATTTTTATATTTTTTTAATACTTTAAATTCAAAAAATATTATTTTTAAGATTTTAACTTATGCTTTAAGTATGGAACTAAAAATTAAAAATATTTTAATAAAAAAAATATTTTTATTATAAGAAGTCTAGTTATAAAAATAAAAAATATTTTAAGAAAAAAATTATATAAATAAAAATTTTAAAAGTTTTTATAAAAAAATCTAAATTAATAAAAAATAATATTTAGACAAAGTCTTTATCTTAAATAAATTAAAAATTTAAATAAATATAATAAATTTATAAGATTTACTAAAAAATAATAGTAATAGTTTTATAATTATTATTTTATTTTTTAAAAATAGTATTATTATTTTTATTTATATATTTATTAATTCTAGAACTAGTATTAAAATTAATAATTTTTAAAATAATTAATTTTAATACTAGTTTTTTATATTTATATAAACTTTATCTCCAATATTAAAATTCATAGATTAATATTATTAATTAATTATATAAATTTAAATTTATTAAATAATTTATATATCTTTTTTTACTAGTTTTTATATTTATTTTATATAATAGACCAGGGCTCGGGCTTGTTATTAATTAATAATATTTATAATAAAAATTTAAAAAGATATCTAATTAAAGAAAATATAAGACTTATATTTTTATTTAATTATAAAGAATAATAGTCCTGTAGATTTTTAAAATAAGATTATAAAAATAAAATTAATTAATAATAAAAATTCTGATTAATTATTCTGATAATAATTTATAAATAAAATAAGTTTTTATATTATATACTAGTTCATAATTTCAGTTTACCTATTAATTTAAAAGTAATATACTATTAAAAACTTAAGTTTTATTTATAATATATAATATAATTTATTCTAGAATTCTAATATAAATTATTTTTTTTAATTTAATATAATTATATCTAGAGGTCCTAACTAAAGATATATTTATTTTAAAAATAATTAGATTATATCTTATATAAATATAAATTTTATATATAAAATCAAGATGACCTACTTATTTAATTAATTTATTATAATAAATATAATATTAAAATTATAACAGTTCTTTAGGAATATTTAAAAGTTTATTAATAAATATTATTCTAGATAGTCTAGAATTAGTAAAGATTATAAAAGTTTTAAAAAAAATTTATTTTATATTTTTTTATTTATAAATTAAATAATTATTTAAATAATAATATATATTTTAATTCTAGATATTCTAGTAATATTAATATTTTATAAAACTTAATATCTTTATTTAGCCTGGATAAGTAAATAATAATTAATAATAAATTTTATTTAATAATTAAATATATAGATCTTTATTATCTAAAATTATTAAATAATTATTAAAAAGTAATAATTTATTTTTTAAAATATATTTTTTTATTATAATAGATTTATTTCTAATAAGACTCTAAGAAAAAATAGTTTTAATTAATTATTAAAAAATAATTTATAATTTATAAATATTTTTTTATAGAAGTAAAGATTATCTATAATTTAAAAATTATTTAAAAAAATATATTTTATTTTTTAAGTACTCTAGAAATAATAAGATTTATTTATAATATTATATTAAGACTTGGTTATTATTATTCTTATAAATTAATATATTTATTAAAGTATTATACTTCCCAGAATAAAATTAGATTAAGAAATAATATTAAAAAAAATTTAACTTATTATATTTAATAAGTATTTAATTTTTCAGTAATTATAAAATATTTTAAAATTTAATAATTAATTAAAATACTAAAATAATTTATATATTAAAGTTTTTTTAATTTTAATTATTATTTTTTTAGTGCATGAATGATCACTAATAATTTTTTATTATAAATATTATAATTATATTTTATAAAAAATATAATCTTAGAATAATAATTTATTAAATATTAAATTTTATTTATTAATTATAAAGATATTCTTATAATAATTTTATTAATAATATCTATTTTAACATGAGTAGGAAGCGTGGGATTATAATAAATAAAAATAAAAATTAAAACTAATATTTTTTTAAATATTTTAAAAATTTTAATATAAGTATAATCCTAGTTAAAAATAATATTTTTTTAAATTAATTATATTAGAAATCATGCTATTTTATTATAAATTTTAATAAATTTTTAATAAAAATTATAAAAGTCTAGAAATGATTAAATTCTCTATATAATTATTAAGATTTTTTATTTAATAATAATTATAATCTTTATTAAATCTATATAAATACTATTAATAATAATAATAAATCTAAGAAACTTAGTTTTTATGATATAAAATTTATATTTATAAATAATAATTTATAAATTTATAATTTATAATTTTTTAAATATTAAATATACATACAGCTTATGCTTTATTATATTATTATTATAAATTAATATATTATTAATATAAATTATAATAAACTTATCTAAGTACTTTATCAAGATTTTATTAATAAATTATTAAAAAATAATAGATTTATTAATAAATTTAAATAAAAAAAACATAATACTTAAATAGGTTATATTATACTTTAAAGATTATAAGACTTTTTAAAATAGGATTTATTTAGATCTAGTAAAAATTTTATTATATATTAAATTTAATAAAAATTTTAGTATTATACAAGCAGTCTATTATTTTATTAATAAAAAATAAAAAATATAAATCTTTTTTAATTAAAATATTTAATTTTTAATAATTTATATAAAAATAAAAGTCTCCTCCAGACTTCCAAGCTATTAGAATAAAAAATATAAAAAATATAAAATTTAATATAATAAATCTTTTAGCTAGATTCTTTATAATATAATTATAAAAAATCTATAATTTTTTTATTATTATTTTATAAAAAAAATAATATTTAAAGAATTTTTATTCTTTAATTAAATCTTATAATTATAATACTAAGATAGAGATAATATATTAAATTTTTTTAAAAAAAAATATTTACTAGATTATAATATTATTTAAATTTTTTTTAATTTTATTTTTTTTATTTATATATAAAATCTTTAATTTCTTTATAAGAGTCTTCTTGATAGTATTAAATAAAATAATAAAAATCTTTATTTTTAAATTTTTTAAGTATTATTAGAAGCTGGTTATTTTAATAAAAATTATTTTTTTATAAAAAAATTTAATTAGAATAAACTTTAATTCAAGTTTTAAAATTTTTAAAAAAAATAATATTAATAGATTTTTTTATTTAAATTATATTTTATTTTTACTAGAGTCTCATACATTCTATTTTAATTAATATAAAAAAAATTAATAATATTTATAAAATCTTTAATTATTTATTTTTTAATTATATTTTATAATTTTTTTAAATTATATTTTATTAATATTTATAATCTACTAGGAACTATTCCAGGATAATTAAAAAAATATTTATAAAAAATCTAATTTTTATCTTATTTTTTAATATTAATTAATTTAATTAGATTAATCAGTGATTCTAGTAATCTAATAATATATTATATTTAATAAATTATATTTTTTTAAAAATAATATCATGTCTTCTTAAATCTAATATAAAAAAATATTTAAAAATTAGTAATTATTAATTATAAGATTTAATTAGATTATATATATTAAGTCAATAATTTATTTTCTATTAAAACTTATAACTAGAATTAATTTTTTTAAGAATAATATTAGAATTTTAAAATATTAGATTATTTTAATAATAAATTAAATATTTATTACTAAGTGAGTATTAACTTTAAAATTAGTAAATATATAAATAAAAATAATAATATTATTTTTTAATAAATTTTATAAATTTATTATGCTTACTTGAACTTCTAATTTATTTAAAATAAAGATCTTTTTAAATATTATTTTTTATTAATTTAAATTTTTTTATAAAAGCTTCTAGAATCTTTATTTATATAATTTTTTTTAGATATTCTCTGCTTTTATGACTAGATTCTTTATAATAAAAATATTTTTTATTAAGATATTCTTAATCTCTAGTTGTATATTTAAAATATAAATTAAAATCCTGGAAGTAATGTTCTTAGAGTTTAAAATATTAAAAAAAATATAAAAATTATAAGAATTATTATAATTATTAATAATAATAATATTACTTCTAGTATAATTTTTTATTAGATTATTAATTAAATTTATAAAATTTATATATTTTTTTATATAATTATCAAAGGAGTAACATTTATTATTAAAATTATATATAATAAATTTTTTTAATTTAAAAAATAATTTATTATATAAATCTTTTTTTTAAAAAATAATTTATTATGTAAATCTTTTTTTTAAAATTTTTTATTAATTTTAGTTTCTATGGTAAGATAATAAAAAATAAAAATAAAAATATAAAACTTATTTTTAATTTTTATTTTTAAGTCCTAGTACTGGTAACAAATATTATAAATTTTATAAAAATTAATAAAAATAATTTTTAAATATTTTAATATATTATTAATATTATTATAAGAATTAGTTATATTTAAATAAAATTTAAATATTAAATACTTTTTTACATCATCTTTATAATAGTTAGTAATATAAGTTTTATATATTATTAAAATAATAAATTAATTAATATTAATTTCTAGTTTCTAATATATAATTAATATTTAATTTTTAAAAAAGATATTCTTTTTATCACTAAATAAAAATAAATTAAAGATTTTTATTATTTTTTTAAATTTAGGAATAGTAATACTTCAAGAAATAATTAAAATTTAATAAATAATTTATATTATAAAAATATTTTATTTTTTAATAATATTATTTTATTTTTAAATAAGAATAATTATTTTTTAATTTTATTAATTTTATTTATTAAA
>KZ826344.1:139349-163876 GCA_003184635.1 Aspergillus sclerotiicarbonarius CBS 121057 | reverse complement strand
ATTTATATTATAAAAATATTTTATTTTTTAATAATATTATTTTATTTTTAAATAAGAATAATTATTTTTTAATTTTATTAATTTTATTTATTAAAGAAATTGTCTCTTTTAGTCTCTAGATTATTAAAAATCTTTAAAAAGATTTTAAAAGTTTATTTTAAATTTTTTTTATATTAGTTATTAAATTTAATCTAATTAAATTTATTTTTCTAGTCTAGTTCATTAAATAATATTATAAAAAATTATTAATTATTTTTAAGATCTAGATTTAAATAGTTTTTTTTAATTATTTTAATTATTTTACTTAATTAATTAAATAGATTTTTTAGTTATTAAATATTACTAAAAATATAAGTAAAGATTACTAATAGTTTAATAAGAACTAGTTATATATAATAGTAAAAAAAATAAAAGAAATATTTAAAATTATAAAATAATTATTTAATATAATAAAATAAGATTATATTAGTATTAATTACTCGAGAACTTTAAATATAAGAAAAAAAAAGAAAAATAAAAAGTATTATAAGTGCTCACTTGAAGAAAACAATAATAAGATAAATAGAACAAACATAGTCACGTGAAGAAAATGATAGTAAAGCAAATAAAAGAAACATGGTCACGTGATTCCAGACAGAGCCGCCGTCACAGCTTGGCGGTCGATTCACTGCGCAGGGGTAGTATAGTAGAATATGCTCCCAAAGCAGCAAGAGAATGTCAAGGTCATCCACCAATAGCAATGCTTGTTGGTTCTACCCAATCAATGTTCAAATTTCTAGAGTGGAACAGCTAAGACACGAAGGATGAACGAACATGTGTCAGCTCTACTAGGCGTCGGGTGCTCGTAGATTTTTGCTCGGTAGGTACAGTAAACAAACCTCTGATACAAAGCAACTACATGGTATTTCAGACCACGACTTGGATGGATCCCTTAAAGTGGGGGTGTAAGAAGGTATTGATTGCATGGGAAAATGGCCTAAATTGACCAGTTAGCCAACAATTTGGGAGTCAAAGGATTTTTTAGGGGGATTTATTCTCACTAAGTAAAATAGTATTACTAGTAGCAACTGCCTAGTATTGGAGTTTGAAGCAATTTACTGTGTAAAATCAAATCAGACCGCTGATTAGATTGCTTAATCCCGTGGTTGCTTGCTTATATAGGGGTTTTACTGTACCCGGATTCGGAAAACAGAACAAGAAGCTAGCTACTTATATATAGGCTATGAGATTATCCGTCCATCATGTCGCAGAAATAGATCGGGAAAGATAAAAATTATTATGATGATGTAGGAAGAAAAAGTAATGAAGGAAAAGAAAAAAGACAAAAAGGTCGTGCCCGGGATCGAACCGGGATTGCTGGAATCAGAATCCAGAGTGATGACCATTACACTACACAACCTGTTGTTGTGATTGGTTTACCTATTTAAATTATATAAGGCGTATATTTTGTTTTAAGGAGATGAAGTTACAGTTTTTGATTGCTCTAGGGATGAGGGAACTCAAGATATAGTATTGAACGGGTTGGTATAGATAGATCATTGTCCTAAGTGGGAAATTTTGATATCTGCAATTACACAGTAAAATAATCATACACAGAGAAGAGAAAAGCCCCGTCCCTGAAGAACCCACAGCGCTTTGAAGGATATGTATGCCCTCGCCTCAACTCCTCGAATCTATGCATGGGCCAAAATAAAACAATAGTAAAGGGTGGATAGCTGGGCATTAGATGGGCCTAGGTAAACATCGAGCTGTTAGGCGCAAGTCCCTGGAAGGAACTGTCGTCTTCAACAAAGGGCGAAAGCTTCCTAGCTCGGTCGTCGAGAATGATGCGTTCGGCTTCCCATCTCTTCCGCTCGAGAGACTTGGCCTGAATTTGCTTCTGGCCGCCGTACCAGGCCTTCTTGGCTCCTTCGATGGCTTCCAGTTCCTCATTTTCGGCCTGTGCGACCAGACGGGAGACCATGGTTTTCCAGTTGTTGAGTCCGACTCGCAGACAGTCTGCGCAGCGTTCGCGAGGGATACGGACTTCCTCGGAAGAGCCGAGTTCGAGGATGCTGGCTTCGGCCATATCGACGGCATCACGGGTCCAGGCTAGGCCGGTTTCCTTCGAGGAGGAGGCGTAGATGATCTCTCCAATGTAGGTCATGAGGCCTGCTTCATCGCAGGCGGAGGTGACGGTTCGTACGGGAGGTTCATCACCTGAGGGTTGAGGTGGGGGGTATTCAACTGGAACGAGGACGGTCTTGAGGGAGTTAAAAAGGGCGCGGAAGGGGTCATTGCTCGAGCGAGGGATAGAGGGGAAGAACGGGAGAACACTGCCTGATGGGTTGGCTGGAAGGGAACGACGAGCCTTCAGCACCGAGGTGAAGATGGATAGCGCATTGGGCAGATTGCCCTGTTTGGCCTGGTAGACCGCGAGCGCAGTGGACACTCGGATGATGTTTTCGGAGGGCAAGAATTTCCCGTCGTTCTTCAAGACGCCTGTCTTCAAGTCCACGACTTTCGAGGCATCCACGGACGATCCAGCGGCCGCGATATCCATAGCCCAGTTGTACATATCATGCGCAGTGCTCTTCAGGCCTTTGTAGTCGAGCCAATCGGCATAAGAGAGAGCTGCCTCCACTTTCTGTCTCGTGTCGAAGCCTCGTGTTGTCAAGATCTTCATGTAGAAGGTCTCTGGGCTGGGAGAGGCAGGCTCACAGTTTTCCTCTCGCGGGACCTTCTTCTGCCCAGCGGGCATGGGCTTCGGACGAGGGTTCGAGGGGCCAACGACATACTCCGCAGGAGCAGAAATGCGCTGCTTCCGATCGGTCAACCAGCCCTCGAGACTCTCCGCGGACTTTGCGGCGCCCATGAGAGCCTGGAAGTAGCCCCGTCTCCAAGGCTCACTCTTCGCGGTAATATCAAACCCGGTTTTCCCGACACCAGCGACTAGGAATCCTCCGTCTTCTTGCTCCACGACTCCCTTTCCTTCTCCCTCCGGGTTCTCAAGCCGTTCCAACAAGTCCCGCAGGTATCCCGCAACCATGGGCCAATTGGTCATCAGCTTGCCGATCTGCTCGGGATTCTGCAGCGCCTGTGCTGAACGCAAGCACCATCGACTTTTCCATGACCATTCCGGGGGTGTGGGCCATTGGTGCTCGATTTCCTCCTGGTACACGCCCATCTTGATCACCTGGAACATAACCAAGATGGCGTAGAACGACAGACCGATCTTCAGACCATTGGAGAGGCGGCGCCGATAGTAATTCCGGCTCTCGGTGGATACGAGCCGCGCAAAATGTTGTCGGAGATGCAAAGATAATGGCGGAAGAGGCCGAGTACCTGCGGCGGATGAGAGGAAAGGCAGCTGAGGCCGGCCTAACGGCGGGGATATAACTTGAAGTCGGGAGTTCTGTGTGAATGGACGGGTTGCATGGCGGGAATTGTGTAGGATGGGGGACCGCAAGGAGCGGCCAGCCCCCGGTATTCGAGGAATGGGTACGCGAGGAGGGAGCATTCTCTGATGCTGGTCGCAGAGCTGCTTGTGCCAGGATCGGTTCTCAACTTCGTCGAAGAACAGCTGCGCCGCGGACCAGATCAGGTGCCTGTTTGCACCGTTTGCAAGTCACCCGGAGAGACGGAACTCGCCAGTTGGCTCACGTGGATGGAAAACTACGCCAAAAAAGCCTACATTGGGATTTTTGTCTTTAATAACTGTATTGGGGAATCAATCATATTATTTCAAAGCCAAGTCTCTATAACCATAGATCCTCTAAATCACCCATGGTTCCGAAATCCCACCTGTATCACAAAATAAAAAAATCCAATATTTTCCCAAGCGCCTACGCTAATCTAGTTGCGGTCAAAGTAGCCCTCGCTCTCGAGCATGAGGATGATCTCGTGGACAATGCTGCGGACGCTCTGCTTGGAAACATCCACAGTAAGATCCGCGTTAGCAGGAGCCTCGTAAGGGTCATCAACACCAGTGAAACCCTTGATCTCACCACGGCGGGCCTTCTCGTAGATGCCGCGCTTGTCGGTCTTCTCGCAGTACTCCAGGGGAGTAGCAACGTGGACGAGGAAGAAGTTGCCACCGGCTCCAGCGACGGCCTCGCGGGCAGCCTTCCGGGAGTGCTCGTAGGGAGCGATGGGGGCAGCGATGACGGCAGCACCGGCACGGGTGAGCTCACCGGCCACGAAGGCGATGCGCTGGACGTTGGTGTGGCGGTCCTCACGGCTGAAGCCCAGCTCGGAGGAGAGCTCATGGCGGACAGTGTCACCGAGCAGCAGAGTAACCGAGCGTCCACCCTGCTGGTTCAGAGTGACCTGCAGAGCACGGGCAATGGCGTCCTTGCCGGAGTTCATGTAACCGGTAAGGAAGAGGGTGAAACCCTGGGAGGCACGAGGGGGGTTGGATTCACGCAGGATCTTGACAACCTCGGGGTAGGAGAACCACTCGGGGATGTGAGCACCGGTGCGGAGGCGGTTGCGGAGCTCGGTACCGGAGATGTCCAGGGTCTTGGTACCGGCAGGGACCTGGTCCTTGGGACGGTACTCGTCAGTGTCGGGCAGGTAGGTGACCTGCTGGAACTCGACGACCTCAATGCCGAGCTCGTCCTTGTACTTCTCGACGGCGTGCTGAGCATCGTAAGGGCCGTAGAACTCCTCGCCCTTGGAGTTCTTACCGGGACCGGCGTGGTCACGGCCAACGATGAAGTGAGTGGCACCGTGGTTCTTACGGATGATAGCGTGCCAGATGGCCTCACGAGGACCACCCATACGCATAGCCAGACCCAGGAGACCCAGGACAGCCATTCCGTTGGGGTAGCTGGGGAGGAGGGCCTGGTAGGCACGGACACGGGTGAAGTGGTCAATGTCACCAGGCTTGGTGAGACCAACGACGGGGTGGATCAGGACATTGGCCTGACGGGCACGCGCGGCACGAACGGTCAGCTCACGATGAGCTCTGTGCATGGGGTTTCTAAGGCACCGTTAGTTCAGGTTCCGCATAGCGACAGGAGTCTGGCTCGGTCACACGCACCTAGTCTGGAAGGCGACAACTCGGGACCAGCCGAGCTTGTCGAAGTGGACACGCAACTCCGCAGGAGTGTCTAATTAAAGGCCCGCGCGGTCAGTAGGTAAATTCTCCTTGACGCGATCCTCGGGAGGATCGCGTTGCGCACGGACATTGACATACAGCGAAGGGCAACATAGTCGTAGTGGTTGAGCTTGTTGACAGCCTCGACCTTTCCACCAATGTAGAACTCCTGGACCTTGGTGTTCAAGTACTTGATGGCAGGGTGCTCCTCGTCTCCGCCAAAGACCAGCTTGGCTTCCTTTTGCCTAAATCAGGGGTAAAAAGCACACGGTTAGCCCATCCGCGTCATCGAGACCCACTATCTGCAAAATCCCCGACAGCTAGTAAACTCCGCCCGTGGGAAATCAAGGCCGACGATGCTGATTCCACTCGGACTTGTTTCAAGATTGAAATTCCGTTCAAGCCAGGGGAGTAGCGGACGTTGACATCCCACGTTTGCCAAGAATTTGTTTCAAAAAAGAAAAAAGCCAAAAAAAAAAAAAAAAACAAAAGAGGGGATAGAGTTGCGACTCACTTGTCAGCACGGTAGATGTCGTCAATGGTCAGGATGGCCAGGTTGCGGTCGTCACGGAAATCGCGCAGGGTGACACGGGAACCAGCCTGAAGCTTGAGGTCGGAGATGGTCTGTTGGGAGGCGTCGAGGGTGATGGGCATGGAGAAGACGTTGCCATCGGCCAGGCGGCAGTTCTCACAAACACTGAATGGAAACCAGAATTAGCCAATTGCCCCCCATGACTTTTGCCTGCAAACAGCTCCTCTCTCGGTTGTCTAGTCGAGGGTCGGTGGCGTAGAAAGGTGTGGGGGGAGGGATGGTAGCATACCCGTCGAAGTCCTTCTGGTTCATGAAGCCTGCGCCCGAGTTAGCCAAGACCGACGCACCCCGCGCTGGTTGTCTGTTGCAACAGCACGCATTGTTGCGGGCAGCAACATGGGAATCGGACACATACCCTCCAGAGGACTGAAACCACCGTTCATGATGAGCTCCAGATCGCAGAGCTGGCGCTCAGAGAGAACGATGGCGGGGAGGGTCTCCGCCTCAGCAGCCAGCTGGTCGTGGCGGGGAGCATCGCGAGCAAGAAGGTCCTTAAGGACACCACCGTGGGGAGAGTTGGCCATTGTGAAGGATGAAGAGGGATGGATGGGAAAGGAAAGACGAAGGCGAAGGAGGGTCTGGAGGATCCAGAGGCTTATAAAGAAGAGGGGGAGGGAATGCGAGGGAAGAAAAAAAGTAGGAAGGGGCTGAAGAGGGGAACGGCGGAGAACAGGCAAGATCCAATTCGAGCCCTCAGGAGATTGACGGACTCTCTCGATGACCAATATGCTTTCTCCAATATCCGTCCAGTTCCCCGTTCCAGCCAAATCAACTGTCGGGATCGGACCTGTGGCCTCGTCAAGTGGTGGAGCAGTCCAACTCTTGGTTCGCGGAGGGTCTACGTATGCCTTCTATCTTGGTCTTCTGTCGCTGCGATGAGGCTTCAACCATGCGTCCTTCTACCAAGTCGCAATTCCTGTCACCCTCGGCGCGATGGCGCCATCGCCCACCCCCAGCAAGCTATCCTTACGCCTCCACTATTTTTAGGCCTTCTGGAAGGTGGGCGCTGGACATGCATCGCATACTTGGTATACGGCTCTGGCTCCTCGGAGATACGGCGCTGCCACCACAGCACGGGGATAATCCCCCCATCGTCGTCATCACCCTCATGTTGAAAGCCACATAATCTCCCCCGCTGGGTCTACAGAGCCCAGAACAAGCCATGATTTTCAGGGGTACAGCTGGGAGACGCCCTGATACAAAACCAGCAGGGATCCCGGCATGTCAATCGCATGCGTGGTCTTTTCAGATAGAGGCTGCCACCTGCGACGATTCTGTTTGCTGCTCCGATCGGAGACGTCAGCCCAGCCCGGCCGCATAAAAGTTGAAACGGCCCTTCCGCCGCCTTTGAAACGGTCTCCAGCCAGTCACGTGCCGAATCACGACATCCCCGGCTCGGCTTGCGTGATCAGACTACGCCAGCCGGGGCTTAGCCCTGCTTGGCGCCGGTTCCGCCCTGCCCGCTCAGGTGACCCGCTTGCCCTAACCAGCTGCCTGCTGCAGATGAGAGTCCATCAACACAGAAGAATAATATCGAATGTCAGTCTGTCTTGTCAGTTATGCGCAGAGACTTATGGCGGACCTAGTCGGGGTTTTGTACCCGGGCCGACTCGCTTAGTCACCGCCCTCGGTCAAATTATTTGCACCGGTACGTAATACTCCTCGACAAGCACGACATACTACTCGTGTTCAACCCCTCAGCAACGCCCAGATCCTGCCACTGGATACCGGATAGCGTCCATATACACCCTGGATTTATCTGACTTGCATCCGGTCCGCTGTGGAACTGCTCACGGCATGTTCGTGCTTAGCTCAGGGTCTCAGGGTCCAGGATCGCGGGATGCGGCTTCTTAAGGGCGGGAGGGGCCAAAGGACTTATGCAGGATGCCGTTGTAGCCAAGAATGACGATGATTGGAAGTAAATGATGCAACAAGCATTGGCACCAATCATCCTTTGCTGCTTAATCAGACTATATTTCCCCTGTATTGCAATCATTCTCGAGATACACCTTCAAGGCGGAATTCGATACTAACAAGACCGACAATCATAGCACAACCGTGTAATTCCAATGCATCCAAATATCTATAGATTTCAACAAACCTTGCCATTCCATGGCTGAGCATGTAACCAGCCACTACAATTTAAGAAAAATACCTCAAAACCGTTGACGCACCAGCCGCACCCATCCATTTCTCCAACAAGTCTAGAACGCAACCATCCACCCCATACTCTTACATAAAGAAAACGGGGCAACGCAATCAACCCAGGATCTCTCGCACGAGAAACAACATCCCCATCTCCATCTCCGCTGATAAGGTTCCATAGACTGATTAGATTGATAAGATAAGATTGTTCCTGAGACATGGATAAATCAACAGAGATTTCTGCAGACTGTGAAGAGTCGGTCGTCGGTACTCGGGCAAAATACAGACAGTCTGATAAAAGGTATGATCGTCGGCCTCAGGATGCGGTTTGTGGGATTTGTTGAAGAAGGTCGCACAAACCATTGTAATACGATATTGTTCAGTAATAAGGTATATTCTCACTAAGAGCCTAGAATCTCATATAGGTAGTTATTTCGCAGCTATTTATCCCAATTTGTTTTCGACTTTGATTCCTGCTGGATCACATAGACATGATGATGGCCCATTCTGTTAAGAAACTGGGGTGACCCGCTAAATCCCGGATGCGCTTGCAGAGGGCCTTGGCAGGGTCCTTGGTGTTGGGCAATTAGATCCCGGGATTTAAGGGGAAATCAACTACTGTGCAGTAGCAGGGGGAAAAGGAGAACTAGCAGTATTGTAAAACTTTAACTTGTTGAGGGGGTGCTGAAAATTCACTTGGGTTGGTTGGGTCGGATGCAAAATCGGATAGGGTTCAACTGGGAACACCCCACCCCACAGTTCTTCGCTCCATGAGCCTGGACTCTATTTAGAAATCCATACGCAGAAAAGAAAAGTAAAATAGAATAGTATAGTCATTGCATCATGCAATTCATTAATGTACTTGGCTTGTAAGCCGTCTTTTGCAAGTCTCTGCCAGTCACCGCCAACCCTGTAAGTATATACAGTGTTCCCAATCCGGGTCGGGTTGGCGGGAGGCCCTTGATCCCATTAGAACCGTTTGCTTGAAAGAATTTTCCCAAAGTCATAACACATGATCCCCCTGAATCCCGCGCTCATGGGGACTTTTAAACAAAAAATGAACAAGGCTGTGTAACTCCGATCGACATAGAACTCCAGGTCATAGAACGCCGCTGTATATGCAAGGTGCGAGAAGGAAAGGTGTTTACTGAGCGGTAGTCGTGAGGGATGACTGAAGCGCCTGCGACAGGGCTTCCTCCTGTCGCTTACGCTCCATGTCCATCAGGAACTGGGCATATTTGGACCGAGGGTTGTGGATACCGCACTCAGTCTTCTGTTGGCCCTTCCAGCGACCAGACCGCTCATCCTCGTTCTCCTTGACCGGCTGGGTGGAGTGGTAGTCACCAATGCTCTTGTAGCCACGGTCAAGCAGCTCATTGTAGGGAACATCGTTGTCCTGGACGTATTGCTTGACCTGCTCGAAGGACCAGTTGGCGAGAGGGTTGATCTTGATGAGGCCGGCCTCGTCGACTTCAATGACATCCAGGTCACCACGCTTGCCACCCTGGCTGCGACGGCGTCCAGTGAGGACGGCATGAACATTGAGTTCACGGTAGGCACGCTGGGCAGGCTCAACCTTGGCCGTCCAGTCGTAGAACTGGTCATCACTCTCCCAAAGACGGGAACCGTACTTCTTTGCAAATTCTTCCTCAGTCTCGACACCCTGGGGCTTGTAGACGTGGATGTTGACCAAGGGGTACTTCTGACGGACACGGTCGACCAGAGCCAGGGTCTCTGAGAAGTGGTGGAGGGTGTCGAGGAAGATGAGATCAACCATCTGGGGGCGGGGCACGTCCAGCTTGGAGAGCATATCCAGAGTCACCAGACCCGTGAGACCGAAAGCAGTGGTCTGGTAGAGGTGAGGAAGAGAGGTAACACACCATCTCAGGACGTCTGCGAATGGTTAGTCAATTGGCCTGGAGACGTGAGAGGGGCAACCCATGCTGACCTTGAGGCTCGAGGAATTGCAATTGTCTGTTGAGGAATTTCAAGTGTGGCTTGGTGAAGACAATCTCTGGAAGGTAGTCATCACTAGAGCCACCACTGACATAGCCAGAGTCCGTGGCAATGTCTCGAGAGTCGACGGCCTCAAAGCCGGAGGGGTAGTTCTCAGACGTCTTCGCAGGCATGTTGAATGGATGTCTTTGCAAAGAGAATAAGGTAGACGAGTCAATCCCAATGAAGAGCAGATGAATGAAAGCGGGTCTATTTGAATGGGCTCGGCAGAACAGAGGGATGACAAAGGCTAGGAACTGGACTGGGAGGCAAGAGATGATGTAGACAGAACACAACAGAGACGACTCGACCAGTCCGATATAAAAGCAAGGCCGGACAGGGGCAATCACGACATCATCGGGTCGGGGCAGCCGTTCTTCCTGCTGCCAGACCCTCATAGATGCCGACCCATTCTGCCGTTCTCGATCACGACATCGTCTGTGACCGCCTGCGGAAACGGGCGACGGGGCTGAAAAATTTCATTTCCTCATGTCCTGGGGAAATCACGCAATACTTGCGCGGCCGGTCCCTGTGGTCGCCCGGAGGCGCTTAGGTCATTGCCTGAGACCCTCTCGGGCTGATAAATCGTGGTGTTCCACTGTGGATTGGAACGGTGCAGAACACAGGCGAAGGAATGATGACTACCATTCATCCGGCCGGCAACCAGTTGTAGCCGGCCTGCTTATCATGATCACGACATGGCGCCCGGTCTCCGGTCTATTTTCTGGCCACAGGAGGTGCAGATCTAAGTAGTTGTTAGCCTCGGGCGATGGGAATTGGAGTGCTTAGAAAACCAACCCATCTGGGGGATGACTGTGACCGTCGAACTAGTGTTGTCTTGGCGACCGGATGACAGGGGAGCAATGGCATTTGTCATACAGCTGGTCCCTGGATTGATATCATCATCAGCGTCATTGTTGCGATCCGGTTCCTTTGGCAAAGTGTATCCGTACGGAGTATCTCCATTGTACTGTGTAGCAATGAAAGTCGCCACGATTCTGCCGGGCGGGAAAACCGCCCGCTCAGGTGACCGAGGGGCAGGCCCCCACCACGTGCGGCCGATCGGAGCTGCAGGGGAAATTCGCCCGTTCTTCTCAATAGCAGACCTCGTCCTGACGGCCTCGTATCTCCCCTCCGCTTCTCCAGCTTCTCGAGGGTGCGTTCCCGCTGGGTGGGCTCTCTGTTGATTGCTGACGATTCTCCGCTGCTCGCTGCTCGCTGCTCGACCGCACTGCCTCCGTTCATCTCCGATCAGTCTCGAGTCCGGCACAATGGCAGCGCCCAACCCCAACCCCACCACCGCTCGTCCAACCCGGCCCATGTTGCGACAGACCCTTTCCAGCGCCTCCTTCATTCAGGACCATCAGCAGTACAAGCCTTCGGCCCCTATCCAGACCATCGGCAATGTGATTGGCAACTCCCCCGAGTCGGCGTTTGCCTCGCTGTCTCTCAAAGCTAATCCCATTAGCCCGGATCCCGAGAAGGTGACCGACAGCGGCATTATCCACAGCATCTTCCACCCGCAGACCACCGCTCTGCCCACTGGAATCCAGCAGCTGGTCGCAACCATCTTCTACAAGTCCTCAGATCCGATCCATCCCCATCTGCACCCTGACTCGTCCCCTCATGCTGGGTCTACTCTCCCTTCCCCCATGGTGCCCGTGGGTTCCGCCCCGACGGTCGATATGGAGAAGATCCCACGGGAGCCTCCCGCGCCGGAGCCGGAGCCGCTCGACCATCTGTACGGCCCGTTTGTGTCGCAGCTCTGTCTGACCAACTTCCTCCAAATCATCGAGTCCCTTCCAACCCCGTATCAGCGCACCACCACGTCGCACCGCTGCTTGGACCGTCACGACCAGCCCCGCGTTATCGAAGTCACATTCTCGCCGCCTCCCAACCCGGAATATCTCACCTTCGAGGACCTGCGGAAGCATGAGAGCATATGGCGGTTTGAGCGTGAATGGAATGTGGAGGTCGTTCTCCAGCGGGAGAGTATCTTCCGCCGGCACAAGCGGCTGGTGGTGTTTGACATGGACAGCACGTTGATTCAGAATGAGGTGATTGATGAGATTGCCAAGTTTATTGGCGTGGAGAAGGAGGTTTCGGTTAGTGCTACGTCTCACATAACCATCTAATCCGAGAAGGAGCTGATGTACTGATGTTGATGGCAGGAAATCACGGCCCGTGCTATGAACGGCGAACTGGACTTCTCCGCATCTCTTCGGGAGCGGGTCAGTCTGCTGAAGGGTGTTCCCGCGGACGTCTTCGAGAAGCTGAAGTCCGTGATCACCATCTCTCCTGGTGCGCGCGAGCTCTGCAAGGCCTTGAAGTCCCTTGGCTGCAAGATGGCAGTCCTGAGTGGAGGCTTCCAGCCTCTCGCGGAGTGGCTGGCCGAACAGCTTGGTCTTGACTACGCCCATGCTAATCATGTACGTGACACACCCATAGCCCATAACGAGAATCCAATTCTTCGTCTGGATACTAACTACATCCAGCTTGAGATCGATCCTACGACTCAGACCCTCACGGGCAAGTTGGTCCCCACATACCCCATCATTGATGCGAGCCAGAAGCGCACACTTCTCCACTCGATCGCTGCGGAGCACGGCATCCCTATCTCCCAGACCGTCGCTGTTGGTGATGGCGCCAATGACCTGCTCATGCTGCACGCCGCGGGATTGGGTGTCGCCTGGCGGGCTAAGAGCAAGGTCCAGCTCGAGGCACCGACCCGTCTCAACGGGGATAGCCTTATGGATATCCTCTACCTCCTTGGTCTGACCAAGCAGGATATTGGCGAGCTGATTGCGTAGTTGGAACATACTACTGAGCTTCCGTTGCGGTCCAGCGACTTGTAGAAAGGCACGAACACGCGCGTCTCACACTAGTCAGCTCGGCGACGGACATGCGAACATCTCGCCAGGTGCGTATTCTTCTTTCTTATCCATCGACGGGAATCCACCGTACGATATGCTGCTTTCCCCCCTTTTCATATCCATTTTTCTTCCACCTATATCTCTCTTTTACCCGGGCGTTTTGGATTTGGCACGTGTAGATCAGCCCAAACCAAAACAGCCATATCCCTTCTTTTCCCGAACATGCGATTGTGACAAGCCAAGCGGAAGATTCATGCATTAGAACGATGACCGAGAGAGCGAGAGAGCGTTACATGCGGGCGTCGGAGTAGGCAAGGACACAAACGGGCAGGTACATACTACTACGATATGACGATGGACTTCATACGGATTTGGATTGAATTCAATGACTGGGCGATCATGATGCTGATGCTGTTGTTGTTATATTTTGTCTCTCTCATTGGAATTGGATGTATGTGTTGAATTATGTCCCTATATCGCGGGCATATGATCATCCTCCCCGTAACTAGATACCCCCTTCCATGCGAATTGATGATTTTCCGCTTCATCATCATCATCAAGAATAATGAACCGAGCCATAGCATATAATAGTAGTAATAGTAGTTGATAACGTCCGTAGTCTTTGCAATGACAACGCATTTTAAAACCAAAAGCTCTCAAGACAAGATCAGACCCATCCAATGCAACCGGGCGCCGATAACCAAAACCACAGAGAAAGAAATTGTACAAGATGTCAAGCTAGGCTTAACGCGCCACTTCATCAACAGCAACCTTCTTATCACTGACCGCCTCACTGAGACCAGCACGTCTCTTCTTCAAGACATTCTCAATGAACGCCTCACCGGCCTTGTAACTACTGCGGACCAATGGGCCCGAAGCACAATAAAGGAAGCCCAGTTCCAGAGCACGACGCTGCCAATGCTCGAACCACTGGGGTTGGACATACTCATGGACAGCCATATGTCTCTTAGTGGGACGCATGTACTGGCCGAAGGTGACGACGTCGACATCGACGGCGCGCAACTGCGCCAGGGCATGTTCCAGCTGCTCCTCCGTCTCTCCGAGACCCAGCATCAGTGAAGACTTGGTAATGACATCGGGATTGGCCTTCTTGGCGGCCTCCAAAACGCGAATGGACTGTTGGAAGGTGGCGCGACGATCACGCACACGGGGAGTGAGAGCCTCGACCGTCTCCACATTATGCGCATACACATCCAGTCCGGATTTTGCCACCAAAGCCACCATATCCAGATCACCGCGGTAATCACCAGTCAAGCACTCAACCAGGGTACTGGGTGCCTTGTGTTTAATCTTCCTCACGGTCTCGGCAAAGTGATTCGCGCCGCCATCTGCAAGATCGTCACGGTCCACACTTGTCAAGACCACGTAGCCCAGACCCCAGCGCGAGATGGCTTCGGCGGTGTTCTCGGGCTCGTGGGGGTCCAGTGCAGCTGGTGTGCGGGAGGTCTTGACACTGCAGAAGCTACAACCGCGGGTGCAGGTGTCGCCCATGAGCATGATGGTGGCAGTGGCGGCGGCCTTGTCGTCTCCGCCCCAGCAGTCGGAGATGTTGGGGCAGCGGGCTTCCTCGCAAACAGTGTGAAGTTTGAGACCGCGCAGGTCCTTCTTGAGGCGTT
Organism: Aspergillus sclerotiicarbonarius CBS 121057; assembly: GCA_003184635.1. Taxonomy (NCBI): domain Eukaryota; kingdom Fungi; phylum Ascomycota; class Eurotiomycetes; order Eurotiales; family Aspergillaceae; genus Aspergillus; species Aspergillus sclerotiicarbonarius. Next base: position 149,554 of record KZ826344.1, on the reverse strand, counting down.
GGTAGTTCTTGGAGTCGGGGATGGGGGTTTTCAGCCACGGGGGCAGACGGGTCATTTGCTTCTTGCGGCCGGCGGGGCCGACGAGGGCGGTTTTGAGGGCATAGGCTTCTTCGGGGTCCAGGGGGGCACTGTCATTGTTGCCGGAGACGAAGTCGGTGAAGGAGGGACCGGCGTTCAGTTTGTCTGTGAACTGGGTGCGTCGGCGTGGGTTTGCGGTGCCGGTAGTGGCGGAGGGAGAGTCAGTGGTGGCGTATCCTCGAGTGGTGAGGGGAGTGAGGATGCTCGATTGAGGAATGGCCCTCGTGGAGGAGCAGAGGAGCCGTAGCCGGTATGTTGATGCGGCAGCCATGGTGAGGGTGGGCGTTCAACAAGCTGCAGGTTGGAGAAGTTAAGTTGGATTCCGCGGGAAACCCATCGCTGATAATCGGCCTTCGGCTGCGATCCCGCCGGAGCCTGACTCAGCGTGTGGGTGCCTCAGGTGTCGCGGGAGCGCTGATTAATCACGCGTCGATGAATGGCAGCCCTACAGATTGGGATGGAAGGGGTGAAGACTATGCAGGGGTATATAGGTCGGTGGGGTCGAACTAGCTATTATACATTAGCCCTAGCGGCTAATTGCACACAGTACATATGAGATCTCATGCGCCAATAGGAAATAGAGTAGTAGAGAACAGGCCACAGGCATATATGACAGGCAGGAAACGTAAGTAAGTGAAGGACAGGCCACAGAATACACCGAAACGAAAGGCGGATTCTATGCAGACTGGTCTAGCCAAGATAAACTAAGGAAATGTATGATCACAAGAAGACGAGGGTTGGGATATAGCAACAGAAGGAGATAGGACGGAGAGGCAAGGAAAGATGGGGAATGTCTATAGTTAAACAGTCTGGTCGAGAAAAGAAACAAATGTTGGCAGGGAAAGAATGACTGCCTAGGTCTTGGCCTCAAGAACCTGGGCTAGTACAACCACGGCCGACTTCACTGTTTCGTCTGCGCGACCAGTTATAGCAAAAAGCAGGTTGTCCACGATGCGGTCCAGCTCTTTGCGAAGCTCCATACTCCGTGACCCCAGGACACGTTCCTTGATCCGCGACGGGGTAGCTGGGCTAAACTGCATCCCCGGCGATGTAGCTACCTTCTCAGGTACCGTATCGAGGCGGGACACGGGGGAAGGATGGGAGAAATTGTTGATTCTTCGGTTACTGGACGCCAGGGTCACAACATAGTTTCGTGCAATTAGGGTTGCACAGAGACCACCCAAGAGGTTCTCCGCAACGTTTGGGAAAATATCACGGAAAGGCCGTATCAGAGCCCTTTCGTTGTTGTGACGGATGAACATGATGACGGGCGAAGTCAAGCGGAGCATGTTTCGTGGAAAGTCCTTCACCGAATGTTCCAACTGGTCGATGGTCCATTCGTGATCCCACCACTTTTCCAGCTCTTCCTTTTCTGACATGATTGAGGAGCGCCCAGGTGATGCTTGGACCTGGGGAGATGTGCTAAACTTTGGGGGTACATCCGGCTTAGGCGGAGACTTTGCTTCGAGTTGGATCGGTGTTGGCTGGCTGCATACTACAGTTTCGCCAACGCTCTCTGAACTCAGGGAGCCTGCATCCGTGTAGTCATCGTCGTCGTCCTTGTCGTCTGGAAAGTCGTCAGGAGACGAACAAGAGCGGTGGGTAATATAACCACTGTCGGACATTTCCATCGGAGTGTCCGGACTGAAAGCGGATACCTCCTGTTGACCTAGATCTGGGGTGGATGGAATGGGACGTGACGGTGCTGGAAGCGTATAACTCATCGCGGGCGATGACTGACGCGAGATGTCAACCAACTTGGGCTTTGACTTTCTGGCCACAGTACAGATCTATGGGATTTGTCAGTATAATCCTCGTACAGGGATAATGGATACTACCTACTTCGTGTTTGTCAGACGTGGCTGTTCTCAAACGCGGTGGGCTTTTCTGTACAATCTGGCATTTCCTTCGGCTTTGTTCTCTGGACCTTTCGCCTTGGATATCAGCGGTTTCCACAGGCGCGCCCTGAAGCCAATCGCCACAGTAGGAGAGGCTGCTGGGGACCCAGCTTCCCTCGCTAGACACTGTTCCCGATCTACTCCGCTGTGACCCGATAGATGAACCTGAAAAGTTTCTCTTCCCAAAGGTCTCGGAATCCGCGGACGGTACGGGCGATGACATGGGCTCTGAGTTGGCCGACTCCTGGGGCAGCTGTCCCTCAGTCGACTCGCATTGTTTGACCAGCTTGGAGTGAGCCATGTGTACATTTGTAGTTTCTTCTTCATGTGTCGAGGCTTCTCGTCGATCATCCTGCTTTCTACCACCGCAGTCATCACAAGATTCCTTTCCAGGCATGCAGACACAGCCTTTCGGTGTTCTTGGGTCATAATCTGATTCGGATTCGTATTTCGATGAAAAGTATGCGGATGATGGCGACGATTGGGAATCCAGAGAGTCGGAGAGAGGGGGGCTGGGTAGAAGGCCGAAGGAGTCCAAGCTGGTAACATTAATGTTTTGATCCGAGCGCCAGGCTCGTAGTGTTTGACCTCCAGACATTTGTCGCGACAGCCTGGCCTCTTTTGCAGCCGACGCAATGTTTTCGAGAGATGGAGAGGACGGTAGACGAAGCTGGAAGGGTTGTTTCATCCTGCGCACGGAGCGAAAGGGCGACATACACACAGAAGGACGCTCTGCTGGTCGTCGGGATTGAGGCGCCGTAGTATATTCCGACTGTTCTTGTCGGGGAGACGTTGGTGGAACGAACGAGAGAGAGCTCTGCGTCTGTTGCCTCCTCCACGGCTGAATGTTAGGTGAATATCGTGGGGAAGCAAGACCGCTCCCTTGAATCATCGCGTCTTCGGTTATTGAGCCGAATGAAGTTACTCTTCTTTTGGAAAATGCCGGGACCGGGTTGGCGGACATGGTATGCTGATGACTATAGTTGTTATGCGGGTGCAGGTATGCCCTGGCTGGCTGGCAGTCCATGGCTGGCACGAGGGATGCGAACGAACAAAGAATGGTCGAAAGGTTACTGGGAAGAATATGCAAAGAAAGAGGGGAACAGAAGCTTCATTCGGATCGGGAACGCGACCGACAGGACCTTATACTACTACAGAACAGCTTGAAGTTGGAGGTATCCCTTGACTGCCTTGCGGTGACGGGAAACTAGTCACTGGGCATGTGTATGCTCCCCCTTCGAGAGGGTCATCTAACACTCTGGAACATAAATGAAGTGTGAAGGGCGACTACGCCCACCGTCCTTGCATACCAGAGAGAGGCGAGCGGAGGCAGTGTACACAGCCATTGGCTCCAGGTCTGGATGCGCGCCACCTGCAGGGACAGCGCAACGTGGGTGGTCCGTCTTCCAGGGTGCTTGGATCTCGTTAATTAGCGAAAGGAATGAGACATGCAGCTGGAGGGATACGGGAGGACCCTTAGATAGGCATTCAAAGGACGTCACCGGTCCGTTTTCGGGGCTGTCTGGTCAACGCAGGTGGTGTGCTGGGCAATCAAAGAGGCTAAGAGCCAGCCCCTAGATGGAGCCCCTTGCATGGGTTGCTGTGGGTGTCGGCGAAGGCTCATGTTGATTGAAGGATAGGCGAAATTTAATTTAAGCAGCATGTGCAGGAATCCCAGATCAACTGCGGCCGCGGAGATTTGTTTGGTATCAATATATGGCTTGAATGCCGCTTGGAGGCCAGCAATCCGCCGTCCAGATGAGTTCCTGCTGGTGGTCAAGTCAGTCGGCTACTGGGGGGAGGGGAGGGGGCGTATTGACGGTCAATGGCTTGGGAGTGATAGCCAAGGGGTAGCGTTGCCTAGCCAGGCATGTTAATCATGAAGGAGACTAGGGGCAGGAGGAGAAGCGGACAGGGACGAGGAGAATATCACTCACTTGACCTGATCTGGGGAGAGGGAGTTTATAGTTGGATGGGGGCTTACCTAAGCCGAATAGTGCCTGCATGCACCGCCACCTTTATCGGGGCGGGCAAACAAACCATGCAAACCCGCCGGTTATCGATTGGAAGATCGATCCCATTCGGATTGATTTTATTTCCTCCAGGAAAAAAAAATTAGCAGCTGTCGGTTTCTCCCTGCCTCCTGCAATTTCTTTGCTCTGCATCTCCTCATGCTCTCCGAGTGTTTCATCGCGTCGACGCTGGCGTCCAGCAAAGCGCCAGCGTCTGCGAGCCTCCGAGATGTGGGTGTCTGCGTGCATGAATTCCAGCCTACGCTGAACCTGCGCTCCACCTTCAAGAAGAGCTCGACGGCCGCCAATTGCCTGGCCGTGAGCCCGTCGCATGTCTTCGCCGCGCAGTCCGAAAAAGCCATCGTCCATGTGTATAGCAGGGAAAAAGGCAACCAGGAAGCGACCGTGCCTTTCCCGGAGCGCATCCGCAGCATTGCCGTCGCGGGGGGGAAGAATGGCGATGTTCTGGTTTTGGGAACCGAAGGTGGACGGTTGATTCTCTGGGAGGTCAGTCAATGGCTTGCTTCCTGCCTCTCAATGGCATCCCAGCCATCCGTATTAGCTCCGAACTAACAGCATGTGCTTCCTAGACATGCACCGGGCGACAAGTGGCTACCACAGCGTCGCATCTGCGGCCAGTGACCGCTCTCGTGGTCGATCCTAATTCCAACTTCATCCTGTCGGGCTCGTCCGATGCCAGCGTGCATGTCTGGTCGCTGGTGGATCTCTTATCCTTCACGAAACCCCCATCTGGCCGTGATCGTCAGCCCCCAAACTCTCCCATCCGCACGTTCTCCAACCACCGCGCCGCCATTGCCTCTATCGCCGTGGGCCACAGCACTGGCCGATACAACATTGCCGTGTCTGCTGCGCAGGATAACACAGCCATTGCCTGGGATTATCACACCGGCCGCGTCTTGCGCACCTTCCTCTTGCCATCCAGCGCGATCTCTCTCGCGCTTGACCCGGCCGACCGGGCGTTCTACGTCGGCTACGAAGATGGAAGCATCCAGTCGATTGACTTTTACAAGAACCAGTCCATCCAGCACCCTCTTCACGATCCCTCTCTTCAGTCCACTCCTTCGCAGCCACCAGCAGAAGACCGGTGGGCACCGCCGTCTACCGACTGTGGCGCAGCGCATGCGCTCACCCTCTCCTACGATGGCATGACACTGTTGTCTGGCCACCAGAATGGCAAGGTCCTGTCATGGGCTGTTGGAAGGAAGAAGTACGCTTCGACAGCGGCCGACTACACGCACCCCGTCACGAACCTGTTCATGCTCCCTCCCAACGGCATCCCTCACCCTTCCCTCGACCTCAAACGGGTCGCGCACACCATCATTAAACCCCGTTACGACCATACCCTGTCCGAATCCTCCCAAGCGGCTGGCGCTGTCCCGGCCGATTACACCTTCAGCGCTCATCTTCTTCCCTCCATCTCCAAGTCAGACTCTGCTAAACCCGACGAATTTGCTGCCGCCTTTTCCCACGCCTACTTCCCCGAATCTATGCTCGAAGAAGGTCTTGCGGAACTAGCTGCCTTCAGCCAGTCCGGCAGCAACGGAGCCCCAGTCTCATCAATAGCACAGGGCATAAGCGACGAAGAACTGGCGGCCAAGGATTCTCAAATATTCCAACTCGAGGAGCAACTGGCCATGTTGAAGAAGAAATCTTCCATCAATGAGACCGCCCGCCAATCCACAACAGAGGAAGTAACCCAGCTCCGGTCCGACCTAGCCAACCTCCACGACTACGTCAACGAGCTCCACGAAAAGCAAGCACAAGCCCAGAGGGAAAAGGTCCTCCGACAGGCCCGGAAAGAGGAGCGCGAAACCCGCCGCCGGGAAGCCTGGTTTGCGGCTGAGAAGAAGGGCAAGAAGGGCGATGCGGTTCTCCGCAAGATGGACGCTGAGGATACCGTTATGACGAGCGACACGGATGACCAGAGCAGTGATGATCAGTAGTGTGCTTCCCCCTTCAACTAAATTCACCACCTTCCATCCAACAATCTATAAAATGAGATCTACGGTATTATCATTCTCACCATCTCACATTCACGATTGAATCTGCATTCGGGCCCGGATATTTCCTACATCATTCGGCAGGCGCAACGGTCAAAAAAGTCCCAGTTAGTAGACAGATTACATATATCTTCTACCCTACACTACACTACATTTGGCTACACACAGAGCATTGTATATAAATAATACAAAAAAGTTAAAAAATGATGAGCTTAGTACTTACTACTATGTACTACTAATATTAAGTACTAAATATACATTGACATTGACCCACTACCAACACCACCACCACCCATACATATCCTAAACAAACAATCTTGAGTCATGACCTACATACATAGTACATCATTAATACCCGAGGTTAATCTCCACCACATGCACCTACAATGCACCCAGTAAACACTCCAGCACCAGCACCAACCCCCGATAACCTCACACAATAACTCATGAAACAAGCCCCCCGCGCAACTACACGAACATGAAACAAAAACGCTGTCAGACAGAGGGCTAGGTAGGTATGTATCTAGCCGACCAGAAACGCAGGAATGTGGGCGGTGGCGGCGTCCCCGCCGCTGGTATGCATGCGGGTGTGTATGTATGCATGTACATAGTATGTATGTAATGTATGTATGCATCATGCGCCTGGTGCATTGCGCTGGGGGATCTGCTAGGTAGGTAGTATGTGGGATACATTCCGGAGAGATAGTAATAGTATTTGAGGGGACGGGATTGAGTGCTACGGAGTACGTAGTAGATGATTAGTTTATTATTTGGGAGGCTGGGGAGAGGACGGGACGGGAGGGAAATATGTTTTGTGTAGCACAGGGGCATTTTGGTGGTTGATGGTTTGTTTCTTTTATTTTTTTTTATTGGGGCTTATTTGGGATAGGTGGGAATTTACTCCGTAGGAAGAATTTAATTTGAGATTGGGGTTGATGGGTGGATAGTCGTTGAGATGGCTGTATGCTCATGCTGATGGGGTTGTTGAATGGTGATGCTTCGATTTGTTTAATATTGGCAGATAATGGATTTGGTCATCGTCGGAAGGTAGGTCGAGTCTAGTGGTCTATGAATCTATGCAGGAAGGAACTGGAAGACAAATCGCCCGTTCCAGACGGGTGGTGGTAGTCAAATACTTGGAAAGGTGGGGAGGGGACGGCGAGAGGATAGATAGACGCAAGGCAAGAATATGATCTCACCTGGAATGGGCGCCCGTTGTGAAAGGTGGAGATGCTTAGCAATCATGATAATGTCGGAATGCCTTTCTCAGTCGATGGGTACCCTCTGTCAAACCGTGGAGACTCATCAGTCCCATCCAGATGGCCTCTTCTGTACGGATTGTTCGGCTTCCTTGACCGGGGAGGAAGTTGACCCAGTAGTCGAAGAGTTTCCCTGCATCTGAAGGGCGAATCCCCATATCGCGGAGTTGAGGGTCGTTCCGGACAGCTGCTTCGATTCCAGCAACACCGCCAAAGACGATGAGGATATGTTGGAAGTCTGGTGGCGGTTGATTGTGGCAATGGGGCCGGTGGTGTGGGATGTACTGATCGTAGACTTGTGACTTTTCCTCCAGCACGGCGGAGATGGGCACTCCGCGCTCGGACGTGCCGAAGGATAAGTCGTAGCCGCCGTCAAAGGGGCATTCCGTGAAAACAGCGGAGAGAGATCGACAGCGTCGTACATAGTAGCCCCAGTAATACCCCGCCTCTGCACGAGGGGTGGATGGATGTACGGCTTCTGCATACGCGGACCCGTGCTGGGGGTAGCGAACCGTGACTCGGGCATGTTCTGGGAGGTGGATGTTTGGGAGGACTTTTTTGTGAGAGAGACCAGTGTCCACGATAGTGGCATGGGAATTGTTAGTAGGACTGTTATGACGGGAATGGTGATAATCGTTGCTCATCTGGGGGGTGGTTCTGGGCGAATGTCTGCTCCGATGTGCGTATCGATCAGGGCTAGAAACGACGATGCCTTCGCGAAAGTCACACCACTCATTGGCACGCAGGTGATGGGGCATGTCCAAGCTGGGCAACAATCCGGCTGTGCGAAGGTTGGGGTGGATCGGAAAGAGGTGTTTGCGCAGGTAAGGTGGAGTCTCAAGATACGACAAGACGTGGGTCAGGAAGTGTGAAGGGTCGGAATAGGCGGTACAGCCTTTCGGAGAGGGCGCACTGCCGGCAACCTGCTCGCTGGTTCTGGTAGTAGGCGACTTATAGTAATCTTCATGGTCATAGAAGTCATATGGGGCACCGCTCTCATCGTCATCAAAAACTATAACTTCATCGACGCAGAAAACACCGAGGGCTCGTGCGATTATACCGGCCAGGAGTGTCTTTTGTTCGATGGAATGGGCGCTAGACAACACATTTAGTGACCGAATACACCCACAATGGATGTGAAGCAGGTTCTAGGGAGCTTTACTTGGCTATAATGCTACCCGGAATGGCAACGCTGAGGGTATGAGATCGGCCTCCCTTGGGTGTGAATATGGCCGAGGGCTTTTCAGTAAATAGGGCGTCGGTTGTACCATTGTGACGCAGTGGACTGTCCTCGGGGGTGGTCTTCCGTTTCTATACAGTCCAGCATTGATGTTAGAGACTGGGGTTACAAGCAAGACAGTATGTTGCCATTGACATACCTTATAGTTGGGACGGCGCATCACGGGGCGGCAGGAGGAAGAAGAGGTGGGAATGCGAGGGAGAAGAGGAGGAGGGAGAGGACGAAGAGACTTTCAGGAACGAACGCTTGTTCATTTGACGAGCAAAAGATCTTTCGGGGAGCAGGGATAGCCCAACACCGGGTGGATAATGGCTGGATGGTTGACCGATCACACTCCCTTCCGATGAAGTCGAGCTCCACCGGCTCCACCAACGTTAAGTTTACTCCATCAAGAACACCCCATTCAATAGCCAGCATCTCCTCCCTCGACTTCTCCTTCCCGCATAATCTTCACCCCCGAACTGCTCCCGATGCGCTCTGCCCCTACCTCCAACATCTTCTGGCAATCCTCCCCAGAGCGCACTCCGCCACTGGCCTTGACCTTCGTTCCCTTCCCGACCAGATTCGCCGTTGCTCGCATAAGAGCAACATTCTCCACGCTTGCGCCAGGCCCATTGAACCCCGTACTAGTCTTAATATAGTCTGCCCCAGCCATACACGCCAGCACGGAGCCAGCCACGATCTGCTCGCGTGTCAACTGCGACGTCTCCAGAATGACCTTCAACCCAACTGGTGCAGGGGCTGCTTTGCGCACTTCCAGCACATCCGTGTAGACATCCACGTACTTCCCCTCTTGAAGAAGGGGGTAATTGAGGACCATGTCAAGCTCAGATGCGCCCAGCTTCACTGCCTCTTTAGCATCGGTTGTCTTCTCGATCGTCTTGTAGGTTCCCTCGTGGAAGCCCACCACACAGGCTACGCCGACAGCGGGGTGTCCTTGCAGGTTTTGAACAGCGCGAGATACATGGTTCAGACGGACACAGACGGTTGCGAACTGGTGCTGAATGGCTTCCTGACATAGGTCATCGATCTGTTGACCTGTCGCCGTCAAAGCTAACTGGGTGTGATCGATTGTGCGATTGATTTCCGATGAAATGTCATATGAGGGGAAGGTAGTCGGGAGGGACTGCTGGATGCTGGAGATCAGCGTTGCCCATTCGGCGTCGGTTTGCAGCGTGGACATTGTGTGACGACGGACTCGAAGCTCTGTGCACTTGTTGATGACTTGGACGTTGTGTGGACTATGTGAGCACTCAATCTGCAATGACTTCCTCCGAGTGGATGGATATTTGGGAGGAACTCAGTGGAAGCAGTTGAGTTCCGGCACGGGCCCCTCTTTGCGGGGACATCGTGGATCCCCGCTTTGAGGGGCATTCTCACCCGATTCTATCCCCAGTCGTTTTTACCATGGAGGAATAAGGTAGTTGCAAGTAGAGCCTTGATGTCACAACCTACAGCCTACTCAGTCCCGTTTGCATTCCGACCAAGTAGGACCAACCCCTTATCCAACCTACCCATCCCAACGGATGGGACGCATGTATCAAGCGAAACTGGGCAAGGCGAAGGTATGTGAATCAACAGTCCATGGTTTAGACGAAGCTAGAAAATGAAGGAAGACAAAGTTATGTGGGTAAACGAGTGCCAAGATGCAATTTTATTCAGGCTTCAAAGCCATAAAAACAAAAGCAAAAAGGTCG